>QEPC01009441.1:1451091-1469188 GCA_003113815.1 Sphenodon punctatus | reverse complement strand
TCTGTTGCGCTGCCCTGGGCCATGATCTGGTGGCCCCATTCCCTTGTGTGCCTTTTTCCTTCGTTTGCCCTCAGGCGGCCATGTCTGTGTCCCACCCCTGCCCGGTGTCTTCTGGGAGTTTTGACCATGGCTGGCGATCGGCGTCATGTCTGTTGCACTGCCCCGGTCTGTGATTTGTCGGCTCGATTCCCGGTCGTGGTCCCGGTCCCGTCACATCTGTTTGGGGCTTTTCTTCACCCCGGGGCATGGTTGTTTTGTTCACCCCCACTGTGGATCCACTGTGGTGATCCGCCCGCCCGTAACATCTGAAATTACCCTACATCTCTGGGCCCAATTCTAGCCTACTATAGCTCAGATGATGACAGTGAAGCTGAGTGTGTGACCCTCAACTGATGATCTCACCCTTGGTCTTGCTAGGAATAGTAGTGGAACATGCAATCTGCTGGGGGAATCCTTATTTCTAGGGATGGGTGTTACGGATTTGGGTTAATCTGTAACTGTATGCAACAGACCAGTATGGATTAATCCATTGTCTGTACTGAATCGCAAGACACCCTGCCAGTTATGGATCTGGATTTATGGATCCGGATTTTCCAGAAAACCCATTCCCTGGTGCCCCGAGTGGTACTTACCAGCCTCAAAGGGCTTGATTGAAGCACCACTGCTGCTGAAGGTCTCCAGCAGGCTCTATGGCCATGGTGTGTTCCCTGCTCCCTGCTTGGGATCACGCATGTGAAAAATGACCACCGGGGCCATCTTGTGCATGCACAAAATGGCCACCAGCCTTAACCAATATGGCAGTGACATATCCATCATTTTGGCCACTGTCATTTTGTTTAAGGGCGGTGGCCATTTTGTGGCAGCCCCGGCAGCACATGCATGCACGCAGCACATGCATGACCTGAAGCAAGGAGCATGTTGCAGCGTGGGCCCTGCTGAAGTCAGCCTCACTGCAGCAGCAGTATTTTGATCAAGCCCTCCAAGGCCGGTAATAAGTACCAGCCCAGGATTCAGGGGAATGGGGGTGAGGGGAGGTCAGACCCACTGTTCTGGTATTAGGGATGGAAATACGGATCAGTTGCCCATTGACTTCAATGGGAAAATCCAAATCCATAATTAATCCAAATGTTTAAAATCTGAATCTGGAATCAATACGAATCTAAAAATCCATCTGTACTCCCATTCAGTCACTGTTGTAAGAGTGGCCAATAGCACAAACACACATTAGGAATGTTGTATGAAATCCTAACCACTCCCTGTGCTCTTTGATGATCCCTTTCAAAATTTCAATACGTTCCTTAACCTGTGTTTGCTTTGTTCAGTAGCAAAGCAATAACACAGTTACTGAATCCTAGGGATGGGAATTTCGGTTTCAAATTAATCCGTAACTGTCCAGAATAGGCTGTTACCGATTAATCAGAACCAACCTGTAATTTAGGGCTCCTAGTGTGATGATGAAATACGGATCAGAGTTTCGGATGCATATTTCACCACCACCACCACCACCACCTTCAGGCCCCTGGATTGTACATACCAGCCTCAGAGATTTTGACTGAAGCACTGCTGCTGCTGTGGGGGCTCTGGCAGGATCCCTTATGACAGTGCGCCTTATGTGCAAAATGGCCACTGTCCATTTGTGAAATGGCTGCCAGGACTGTTTTGCACATGCGCAATAAGGAGCAGGGATGCCGCTGTACTGAGGGAACCTTCCAGAGCCCCCACAGCAGTGATGATGCTTCAATTAAGCCCTCCGAGGCCAGTAACTATAACTCTGGGGCCCCAGCAGTGGCAACTGGTAGGTTTGGAGGCTGGTGGGGCAGTGGGCGGGTTGAACCTGCCGCCCCCGGCCCTAGGGGCAGAGCCAGGACAATGGTAGGTGGAGCCAGGGCAACAGTAGGTCAGTGGCGTGGCATAACCCAGAAGCAAGGAATTCCCAGAGTTAACATTGGATGGACATTACATTAGCTAATGCTGGGAACACTGCTGTGTGAAGCACTGCCACCAGGGGATAGAGAGACCTCTTACTGAGTTCCCATCCACTCTCTTTCCCACAGGGTCCAAATTAACCATAGTAGGTTAAAAAAAATAGATCACATTGCCATCGCCTACCTTTATCCTGAACCCTCGAATCCTCAATTTTCATGGGATCCTTAGCCACCTGTAATCTTCCGAAAGTGTAGGCTTTGGGACAAGCCTTTCTTCAGACTTTGAGAACTGGGAGAACTGAGTTAGCTCCGTGTCCTGAGACAAGCTGAATCAGAAGAGAATGAAAGGGAAGAGATGGACAGGACAGAGGAGAAGTAGGACAGAAAGGGTTTGGTTTGGGGGCACGAGAAGAGGAAGGGGAAGAGATGGGTTTAGTGGGGGACAGGGGGGAAAAGGTCTCCTTGTTGTCTGCAGCCTTCTATTCTGCTGTTCTCCTATCTACTTTCTCATATGTTCACAAGGAGAGCGAGGCGAGGTGTGGAATCATGCCAGATAACAGAAGAATTGAATAGAAAAAAAGTACCTACAGTCTCTGTATCCCCGGCAGCCAAACATCTGTCCAAGCAAACAGGCCTTTTAAAAAACGTTTGCCCTGTTGCAGGCTGGCACTGCAAGCAAAACAGGCCCAGAGACACCAGCATCCCTAGTAGCTACATCTTATCTCCAACAGTCAAATACCTGTCCAAGCAAACAGGCCTTTTAAAAATGGTTTGCTGTGTTGCAGACCGGCACTGCAAGCAAAACTGGTTCAGCGAGACCAGCATCCCTAGTAGTTACATCCTATCCCCTCCAGTCAAATGCCTGTCTATGCAAACAAGCCTTTTAAAAAAGTTTGCCCTGTTGCAGGCCTGCATTGCCACCAAACAACTTTCCAGCAGCAGGAAGCAGTTGTAAAACAGCAACGGGAGGGTCAGGACCATTTTATAAAAGAGTAGTCATGACCAGTAGACACACAAATTCACAAAATGGCCTCTCTACTTCAGAGGCAGAGGGCATTTTGTCTCTACTCACAACATCCGACCAAACTGCAAAGGGCGGGGTCATTTTAAAATGCAGGGAACATTCCAGCAAAGATTGGATTTTTTAGAAACCCTTCCTCCATCCAAGCCCCTAGGTCCCCCACCCGGAAAACAGAAAGCAGACAATTTACATGTAAAACAGAAAAGGGACCAATTTTAACCCAAAGTAGCCATGGTCAGTGCAGGCCCAGAAAATGGCCACCACCTTTGCACATGCATGGGGGAGGAGGGGGGAAACAGCAGTGCACCAGCAAACACACAACAAGCAATAGCAAGCCACCCCTGAAACCATATCTTAAGCCAACCATATTATCCTTAACACACCACAAAAGCAGCAGCGAGGAGTTCCACTTGTCCCCCAAAACATGGTTCACTTCACATCTGTTGCACCCCTCCCAAATGTCTCCCAGTCCACCCCTCCCTCATCCATGTCTCCCAGTCCACCTCCTCCCCATCCCCATTGCCCAGCCAGACTCCCCGAGTCCCCCCACCCCATATCTCCCAGTGCATCCACCTCCCCAACCCCATTCCCCAGTCAGACTCCCCGAGTCCCCCACCCCTCATCTCCCAGTCCACCCCTTCCCCCAGTCCCATTCCCAAGCCAGACTCCCCAATCAGGGCCCAGTGGCTGCCTCCCAGTCTACCTCCCNCCTCCCCAACCCCATTCCCCAGTCAGACTCCCCGAGTCCCCCACCCCTTTCCCATTGTCTCCCAGTCCACCCCTCCCCCCATTCCCATGTGTCCAAGTTCCAGTCCACCCCTCCTCCACTCCATCCCAGTCCCATTTCCCAATCAGACTCCCCTCCCCCAAGCCCCATTCAGGGCCCAGTGGCTGCCTCCCAGTCTACCTCCCCCCAGCCTGGCCCCCTTTTCTCCAAGTGTCTCACATTCCCCCCTATCCCCCCACAATTTAAAACTCACCCCACTTCATGCAGCAGGAATCAGGATACTGGTCTGGTCCAATCCTCCAAAAGAATTTCTTTGTTCGAGAGGGGGCCGGGGGTGGGGGGCATCCAGCAACCGGGTGCATGCAACTCAGCAGAGCAAAACAGTCTGTGCCCTCACTGAGCCTGTGTGCCCTAAAAAAAAAAACAGCGCTGTCCGCCTGCCCCAATTCAATTCTAAGGCGGCACAAGCACACAATTGCCTGGGTGCTTGCAATCCACGTCCAGGCGCCGTTTAAAAATTGAGCCCATAGGGCTCAATGAAAGCCTGCCCCTTGGTGGCTGTAATGAGAAACTGCAGTTTACCATTACACACGCTTGGACAGCTCCCCTAGCCACCCAAGTGCATCCCTGTTATATTTGTCCCTTATAGGACTCCAAGCGACTCCCAGTCCCTCTCTCCTCCAGGCTGAGGGAGGATGGGTCTGACTGGGAGAGGGTGAGCCAGTCAGCTCAGCTCACTGCGCCAGCTCACTGCTCAGTCAGCTCACAGCTGACAAAAAAACAAATTTCTGGTGCCACAGTTTCCTGGCGCAGGGCCCCCTCCGTGAAAATGAACAGCAGCAGCTGCTGGGAGCCCTGGCAGGAGTTCTTGCCCTGCTTGCAGGTAAGATGCTGTGTGTTTGGGGGGACAGGAGGCACAATAGTGGGGCAGAGGGCACAGGAGGGGCATTGCCCCTGGTTCCCTTAGCTGCATATCGTGCCTGGGCCCCAGAAAATGGAGGTGGAGGAGTTTGGACCCACTGTCCTGAGATTCAGGACAGGTGGTAGTACAGCTCAGTTTCCCATTTACTTCAGTGGGAAAAATCTGAAAATCCAAATCTGTAAAAAGATCCGGATTTTCAAAGGAACCGAACAGAAAAAAAAGTAACCAAAATCCCATCCAAAGCCCCACCCCTACTGAATCCCTTGCATTTTAGTAGTCTCTCTTCATCACTGCATTTCTGTGGTATTTCCCACAATGCAGAGGGCATGAAAGAATGCCCTTGTGTTATCCCTGCACGCAGTGTTCCACAAGTAGCATGGAGTGAAGAAACGGTCCTGTGCTCCAAGACACTCTGGTGACACCTCTATGGTCACTCAGACATAGGAAGGGTCACACAGAAAATTTGTATTTATTTATTTGAAATTTATATTCCGCCCCTCCTGCCCACAGGGCAGCCCGGGACAGCGAACAACAATAATGATGTGTCAGGGATTGAAACCTGCTCCAGGAAAACCCTTTTGCATAACACAATTGCTACTTGGCACATTTCAGTGCTTGCAAGGAAGCAACGTAGCAGAGAATGCCAGCTCATCAAAGGACATAGCGCATGGTAAGGATTTCACACAAGCACTCGAATGTGGGTTTACTTCGTGACACTAACCACTCTAAAAAAAGTTTTGTGTGAACATACCTCTCAAGTGTCCTGGACTTTCCAGGACAACCCTGCTTTAAATTCCCTGTTTTGTCCCATTGCTGTCTTACACTTTGCTGTTTTTCACAGTTTCACAAAAGAGGTGTTAACTCAAGGATGTCCTGGAAAATTCAGGACACTTGAGAGGTATGTGTGTTAATGTGCTTGTTTATATATAAGCAAGGAAAAGGTTAATTTTATTGCTCCACTGGATAGGGTTATGGTTGAGGCACTGGACAATGTCTAGACATCTTGGTTCAATTCCTGTCTCTCCTACAAACTCCCTGGCCAGGTTACTGGGTCTCTGTGCCTCAGTTCTCGGTCAACACAGTGGGAACAATAATTCTGAATTTCTCCTACAGGTCAGTAATTATGTTGTCGTATGGATCTGGAGAGTGTCTGGTCCAGCAGATACTAACTTGCTCTGCATTTATTGTAGTACAAACAATGGACAATACCCCCTGAACAATGGCTTAACACCCCTGCAGCAGAACACACATTTGTCTGTTGCCATGCCCTCCTTGCAGCATGGAACTAACTTCCTCCTCGCAGTTATGCAGAACTGAGCGTCTGCAAGCAAGGGATGGGAGAAGGGGTACTATTTTTAACCTACCAATTAAAGTGCACACTTCCCACCATTGACTGGAATCCATGCCAGCTCCTTTGTACTTGTTTGACAAAACCCCTGATTGAAGAAGTACATTCACGTCATGCCACACAGCCTGCTGGCAAGGTATCAGAAAAGGCTGAGTCCTTCTTTGCAAGTGCTGCCAGCAGCTGGGAGCAAGTGGATAACAGGCGAGGAGAATATGGCTTTATTTGCAAGAGTCTGCTCACCATCAAGGGCAGGCTCAGTTTGAAGGAAGATGGCTGAGCAGGGGCATTAAGAAGAGCTCTGAATCGAGCAATTTCAGCAAAAGTTGTTTCAGCTGGTAACAGACAATTTGCCTGTGCTTGTGTGATGAGGAAAATTACCAGCTTTTTTACTATTTTTGCTAGTTCCTGTTTGATAATTGCCATTGTTCGGTATTTCTAGTAATTCTTCCGAGGCAAGAGCAACCACATACCACATACATTTCCTTACATGCTACTTATGTTTACAAACTCATTGCTTCCCACGGTTTCCAATACCATCTATATGCTGATGACACTCAACTTTATCTCTCCACCCCTTCCCTCTCCCCCTCTGTCCAAGTTCGTCTCACCAACTGTCTTTCCAATATCTCTGCCTGGATGTCTCAGCGCCAACTTAAACTGAACATGGCTAAAACTGAACTCCTTATCTTCCCTCCCAATCCTTCCACTCCCTCTTCCCTGTCAATTACCATTGATGGGGTTTCCATCCTCCCTGTCCCCCAAACCTGTAGCTTGGGCTTCATTTTTGACTCACATCTCACCATCAAACCCTACATTGACTCTCTAGCCAAATCTTGCCGCTTCTCCCTGCACAACATTGCTAAGATCCGCCCTTTTCTGTCTATCTCCTCTGCCAAAACTCTCATCCACGCCCTAGTCATCTCACACCTTGACTGTTGTAATCTCCTTGCTGGCCTTTCCCGCTCTCCACATAGCCCATCGCTTTGACCATGTGCAGCCTCTCCTCTCCTCCCTCCACTGGCTTCCCCTTCCTGAGCATATTCTGCACAAGCTGAGCATCTTTATCTACAAAACCTTTAATAACCTTGCTCCCCCCTACCTCTCTGCTCTGATCTCCCTCTGAACCCCTATTCGAGCACTACGCTCCTCTCCCATCCCCTCCCTCACCCTCCCACATCTCCCCTACTCCCCCAACTTCCTTCGTCCCTTCTCCGTCACTGCCCCGCATGCCTTGAACCCCCTCCCTGCCTTTGTCCGCCTTGCCCCCACCCTCCACACCTTCAAGTCCCTCCACAAAACCCACCTCTTCCGCTCCACCTTTCCTAAGCTAATCATCCCCACCCAGGATTATCCCCTACCTGTTATCTGCAAACTCCTATTTACTGTAATCAAGCCAAGAACGTGTACCTGAGTTCTCGCATCCTCGTGAATGTTGCATCCCTTGTCTCTCCATCTGTTCCCCCCTTCCCTGTCTCCCCTTCCCCTGTCTTTAGATTATAAGCTCTTGGGCAGGGACCATGTCTATTTTATTCTCTGTAAAGTGCCAGGTACATTTCTGGTGCTACATATAAATGCTAATAATAATAATAATAATAATAATTAATTAATTAATTAATTAATTAATTAATTAATCAATCCTATCNTAATTAATTAATTAATCCTATCGCTTCTCCCTGAATAACATTGCTAAGACTCGCCCTTTTCAAAAACCCTTGTTCATGCCCCGGTCATCTCATGCCTTGATTACTGTAACCTCCTTTTCACTGGTCTCCCCCGCTCTCACCTTTCTTCCCTTATCTCCGTCCAAAACCACCTCGCCCGCCGCTTCAACCATGTATGGTCCCTCCTCTCCTCTCTTCACTGGCTCCCCCCCTCCTGAATGAATCCTGCAAAAGTTCCTAGTCTTCACCTATAAAGCTCTTCACAACCTTGCTCCCCCCTACTTCTCTGGGCTAATTTCCCTCCGTATTCCAGTCCGTGAATGCTATGCCTCCTCTGTCCCCTCTCTTGCCCTCGCACACCTCCCCTGCTCCCCATACCACCTTTGCCCCTTCTCCCTAGCTGCCCCCCATGCCTGGAATTCCCTTCCTGACCACATCTGCCTCACCCCCTCCCTTTGTACCTTCAAATCCCTCCTCAAGACCCACCACTTCTACTCCGCCCTCCCCGACTCCTTGCTCCTCTCACCAAACTCCTGCTGATACCCTCCATCCAGTACAATCTGTTACCTAAGGTCTGTGTACTCATATCCTCACCCCATGGTCCAGCCAGTCATTATTCTCGATATAACCAAGTCAAGCGCGTGCACCTTGGACCTTGCATCTTTGTGAATGTTACACTCCTTGTCTCTCCCTCTGTTCCCCTTCCTTTGTCTACCCCCTTCCCCCCGTCTCCTAGATTGTTAGCCCTAGGGCAGGGATCATGTGTATTCCATTACTTTGTAAAGCGCCAGGTAGGAATGTGTGAACGCGGTTCAGAAGTTTGGAGTTTGGCCCAAACTCGGGCCTTTTCGGATGACCGAACCGAACTTCCAAACCGAACGTTTGAACGTTCGAACAGTTCAGAAAAGTTCAGATGAGTTCAGATGAGTTTGGGGGAGGGAAAAACGTAACGGGAAGGGGGAGGCTGCTGAGGAGCAGACTTCCTGGCACCAGGGGTGGACACCAGGGGTGGTTTCAGGGTCAAAAATACCGATACAAAAAAAAAATCAGTTTTGGTTTCAGTACCGAAAACACTTTTTTGAATGTATGGCCGAGTTCGGCCGAACCAAACTCCGCTGAAACGAACAGCCGAACCTGAACTCGGGTTTCGAACTGAACGACTGAACGTCCGAATATCCAAACGGTGTTCTGTTTGCCTTTCTCTAGCACCAGATACATTGCTAGTGCTATATAAATGCTTGCTAATAATAATAATAATTAATAATTAATACTATGTAACTATGGAAAAATAATAATTGTACATTGACTCCCTGACCAGCTATTGACCAATCTTTAACCTTCCCTTTTTAGGGAGGTTTATTGAATGGGTAGTGGCTTGGCAGCTGCAGGGGCATTTTGATCATGTCAGTTTTCTAGATCCCTCACAATCTGGCTTTTGCCCGGGTTATGGCACTGAAACTACACTTGTGGCCTTGGTTGATGACCTCCACCATGAATTAGATCAGGGTCATTTGACCCTGCTAATTCTGTTAGTTCTGTCAGCTGCATTTGATACCATTGACCATGAGATGTTGGTGAGTCTCCGGCAGGACCAGGTCAGAGTGGGAAGAATTGTTTTGGAATGGTTACGTTCTTTCCTAGCCGGTAGAACTCAGCAGGTGGTGCTTGGGGATTGTTTGTCGTCTCCCCAGGACCTCTTGTGTGGGGTACCACAGGGTTCGATCTTGTCCCCTCTCCTGTTCAATGTGTATATGCAGCCGCTAGGTGAGTTCGTGAGACGGTTTGATGTTCGGTATCATCAATATGCTGATGACACCCAACTCTACCTCTCTTTTTCATCTGACCCAGACCCGGCAGTCTCGGTGCTTACTCAGTGCTAGGGATGGGTGAACAGAACGGAGTTCAGAAATTCGATTCGGTTCAGTTAGGTTTGAAATTCGAGTTCGGAAATTCAGTTCGGTTCGGTTTGAAATTCGAGTTTGGTTCGGAAGTTCAGTTCAGTCGACCAAACAGACAGAGTTTGGTTGACCGAACAGACAGAATTCGGTCAAATTCCGAACTTCCAAATCAAGTTCGGCCATTCAAAACCAGATTTTTTGGGGTGGGTTGCCACTAGGGATGGGCGAACAGAACGGAGTTTTGAAATTTGGTTCAGTTTGGTTTGAAATTTGAGTTCGGTTCGGAATTTTGATTCAGTCAACCGAACAGACCGAGTTCAGTCCAAACTCCGAACTTCCGAACCTTGTTCGCCCATCTGTACTCAGTGCTTGGTGGCTGTAGGGGATTGAATGAGGGCGAGCCAACTGAGACTTTATCCCAACAAGACTGAGGTGATGCTGGTAGGTAAGGTGATGGGAGTGACATCCCCCATCGTTGACGGGGTGTGTCCCCTGTTGGTCCCTCAGGTTCAGAGTCTGGGGGTGCTCCTTGACACCCAACTCCGCCTGGATGCCCACGTGGGGGCAGTGGCAAGGAGCGCTTTTCACCAATTATATCTTGTGAGGTGGCTTTGGCCATATGTCTCAGACTCTGACCTGGCAACCATCATCCATACCTTCATTACCTTGAGATTAGACTACTGTAACACACTGTATGTGAGACTGCCCGTTGACTGCACTGATTGCCTGATGTCTTCTGGGCCTGATTGAAGGTGCTGGTGCTTACTTAAATGGCTTGGGCCCTACATATCTGTGGTACCACCTCACACCCCGGGCCCTGGACTGATCCCTGAAATTATCTGGGGGCGCTTTCTCAAAGTCCCCCGGGTTCTCCAGGGGGGCGATGATGGAGAGGGCATTCTCAGTGGCCTCACCTAGGCTGTGGAACTCCTGGCTGAGACCCAGTTGGCCCCAGACCTCCCCTCTTTTTGATAAACATGCAAAACCTTGCTGTTCTGACAGGCTTTTGGTGGGGGAGATGGGTAAAGGGGAGGGGTAGAGGTCGGATTAGGATGGGTTATTATATTTCTCCCATCAATGTTTGTTTTTATAGTTTAAGATTGTTTTTATATTATTGTTTATTATTTTTTATGTTGTAAGCTGCCCTGAGCTGCTTCGGCAGGAGGGACAGGGTATTAAGCTTTTTTAAATAAATAAATAATGTTCATAATTTCCCTTATTGGCCCTTGTTTCAGTTCCTTGTAATTAATTGGTGTATTTCAATGGCTAGCCCTTGTTTCTGCATTCTGATACCAGAAACTGTTGTAAAATGCTGGAAACTGATGAAAATACTGGAATCTAACTAGTGGAAAATACCAAAAGTGACCAAATATTACTGACAAATGGTAGACAATCACATGCGCTGATCTTGATAACAGTGGAAGCACAGATACAATGGATAGTGAGGAAATACCAACAAACAATTGCAAGCACTCCCAAAAGGAAAGTATTCCCCAGAAGTACGGAAACAGTCGTTCACAGCTCAGCTCTAATTAAGAAGCTTACAGCAGAGCCAGTCAGTTGAAAGAATAGCTCTCCCTGGTGCTAGCTGGATGTCTTTGTCCTGGAGTGGATTATATGGGGACAGAGATGTGCTTTTCCTCTTGTGATAAAAGACGCTTGAACAACCCTTGTGACGAGAATGGGAGCAGAAAAGCCTGATGAACAGCCAGTCCTTCAATCCACAGGTAGAAAATGCTTGTCATTGCACAGCGGGGACTCTCCGCATGCTTTTCTGGAATCCAGTCTTCAGAGTGCACAGTTATACAGGGAAACGTTACGCTATGGTCTGGCCTGACAAATTGCCTGATACATCAGTGTTCAAATAAGCTGGTAGTACTTGGTGAGCGGGTGTAACCTAGTGGTTAAGGCAAAGTACTTGGTTACTGGTACAGGGGTGAGAGGGGATGGTACTGTTGTTAGTCTTCAGGCTTAGACATGAACTCACTAAACTCCACCCCATGTGGTGGGTGACTGCTTGAAATAATGGCAAAGTAGTACAGCTGGTATCTTTTATTGGACCAACTGTAGTTGGTGAGAGTATGCAAGCTTTTCAGACATACAGGCCTGTTCTTCAGGCATATAACAGGCTCCTGTGTGGCTAAAAGCTTTCCACGTCAGCAGAGGTGGGGAAAATAGGCTGCCGTGCCCTTTTCTGTCACAACTCCGCCTCTTATGGAGCGCTGGGATGTCATGATGATGTGCTTCAGGGGGTGGGGCCACATCAGAAAAGGGGGTAGGGCAAAGGGGTTGTCACTCCCCTTTCCAGTGTAAACCCACCCCTTGCAGAGTGTCACAATGCCCCACAGGGTCAGAGCCACACCAGAAAGGTGGCAGGAAAGTCCACTCCATATGACCTGACCCCTTTTTGATGTGACTGCTCCCTGCTGCCCCAATTTATCTAGGTTGCAAGAAGTACTCCTGACTAGGGTTGCCACCTATGTATATTTTTCCAGGCTACTTATGACAAATACATGTTGCAGGGTCTGCACCAGCATGTATGGCACCAATGCAGGCTCTGCAACATGTATTTTTCATAAGTGGCCTGAAAAAATATCCATCGGTGGCAACCCTAATCTTGACTGATTCAGAGAAACTACAAACTAGTGCTTCCTCCAGAGCTCAGAAAGTCTAAAACTCAAAGAGGTAGCAATCCTAGTTAAAGCCCCATGATAAAGCCTGCCTTTTTAGCTCAAGCTGTAGAGACACTTGCCTTTAGCTCTGGATGGCCTCAGTTCAGTTCCTTGCATGTCAGGTAAGGTAAGGCTGTTATATTAAAGCTTCAGGTCAGAAGCTGTGTCTCACTATATGATCCAGTCTCGGTCTTGGTTGAGAGCTTTAGATTTCTTTTGCAGCACAAACCAGTGATAGTCAATACATTCAGCTTCTCAGCTGTTGAGCGGGAGCAAGGAAGTGGAGCCGGACAGATAAGCTGGTACATTCTCAGTCGACAGGTGGGCTTGTTCTTTTCCAACCCTGCCTTGCATAAATGTCATGGAATGGGTATGCAAATGTCTCTGCTATTGTGGGGAAAGGTGTGGGGAGTTAGAAGAAAGGGAACAGCTCTGTCTGTCTCTCCCTTTTGCTCTCATCAAGGCTGCAGGCAGCACGTTCCAGATTAGGCTTTTGTCTGTTTTTACAGGCCTGTTAAGTTGCTTTAATTATAGAAAGCTTTTTCCTTTCTTTCCCACCTTCCCCCTCTTCTCGCTCTGCCAGAGGGATCAACGACTCCAGGAAGAATGATTTCCGTGCTAGACAGAGCACACAACATCTCGAGAGGGGATGGTGTATGTGTTTTTTTTGGGGGGGGGGACATTGAGGGAGTATGCTACTAATTGCAAAGCCCAGTCAAGTGTGAAGTTGCAGAGAGTAGGAGTCATGAGCGATGAGAAGGAAGTGGTATTTGGGGGAAGCTTGCAACAACTTAGACAGATCCCTTGCAGGTTTTGGCAGTCCAACACAGTAGGAATAAGCAGGCTGGAGAGGAGACACATAGTCAGGACTGGCCCTAATTTGTGGGGCCCAGGGAGAAAATAAAATGTGAGGCCCCTGGTGGTCCCACTCCCTGCCCCATTCCCTCAGGCACACCCTCCGTAGAGGGTGTTCATATTTGGGGCCCTGATAGAAGGGAATGGGGTCCCCACACCCTGCCCTAGTGAAAACTGAGGTCATTGTGGAGTATTTAAAGTAGAGAAAATAGTGGGAGTGGTTCCCTATGATAAGGCCAGCCCTGAAGGTACTCAGGGTAGCTATGGGAAGGGGCTGGGATATAGAGGGTTCAAAGAGGGTGGGCTTGGATAGCAGACACACAAGCTGTCTGGGAGGGGAAGGGAATTTTGCATGTACTCTTGGATGGAGCCAATTCTGGAGAAAAGAGCAAACCAGGAACAGCCAACAATTGGGGTGTGGAATAGTTGGCATCCCTCCTGGGTGTGAGAGGAGCAGCCTGTGAAGATACCAAGTGTAGGAACTTAGATTGCTTAAAAATGAGATGATAGCCCACACCAGGAGGTTGTCCAGCCTATGTTCATTGTCCATTCATTATGTGACTGTGAGATGTGTGCTCCCATGCACCACAGAGCCTCCATTCACTGCATAGTCCTGGGGCATTGTAGGCCCACCATGTGGGCTAATCCAAGCCAATGTTCATCCACTTGTCTGTCCCCATCTGTTAAGGAATGCACAGCCTCTGTGTGGGCAAAGCACCTAGAGCAGTCCCAGCACTCAGGGCAGTGAGCTTGCTCTCCCCAGGGTTTCTACTGCTTACTTTCACTTTGGACCCCTCAAAGAACGTACCCCCAAATGAGCGAAAAACAAACAAAGAACAGGAAAAAAACAGCGGGGGAGCTTCCTAGACCCAGAATTCCCTGAGCCTGTGAATCATGTGGAAAGGGTGGTCCTGGGCAGAATGCAGTGCCTTCCCATGTATTTGGTTTGCTCTGCAAAATCCCATGAGTGGGGGCTGCCCAGACCAAAAACGGGACTCCTGTGGGCTATCGTCCATTTATTTTCACACTGAGACTGCTTGCACACAAGAGCAGGAGATGGAGGAATTTTTGGGAGCAGATCATGGCAGGAGTCATCACGGGAAGTTCTGCTCGTGTGCGGGGGGGAGTTAAGCCCATTTCTAGTGCAATTCTCACACGTTACAGGGCTGGATTTTTGAGCTCTGCAATGCATGAGGGAAATCATGCTAGAAATGGGCTAACACCCTCCTCCCCCCCGATTCTCCCTGGCACGATTGCTGCTCGCAACAGTCCCTGCCCCCTCCCATCCCGTGTGCAAGTGGTCTCAATTATGACTAGGGATGTTCTGCCAGAGGAAACTGCAGTTCAGTTCTGTTTACAGTATTGGTTCAGCAATTTACGGATTTAAACACTGATTTGTATTATGGATCTGTATTTAAATTAATTAAAAGCTATAAAACATTAAAAAAAAAAAAAATCACATGCATGCACAAAAAGGCTGCTGGACCGTTCGGTGGATGTGGACCTTTTACTTTTCTGAAATGGCAGTACACTGCCATTGCCATTTTGTAAAAGGAAGCACATGCACAGAATGGTCTCGTGGTCATTTGTGCATACGCAGTGATTTTTTTGAATTATTTTATAGTTTTTAATTGATTTAAATAGAGATCCATAATACAGGCACAGTACAGGATTTCTTCCCAGTCACTGTCCCTCCCAGCTCCTCCTGATGGACTAGTCCTCCTGGTTCTCAGTTGAGAAGACTGCTAGTTATGCCAAGGAAGCGGAAACAAAAACATCATCTTCCCGAGTGGAGGAAGATTTTGCCCTGTCTCTCCACTTTCACACAACCCAGGGGAAACATAGCTCTGTTGATTTGCTTTGTGTTATTTGCTTTTGTGCTCAGTGAGAAGCCAGGAAATATCCCAGTTGTTTAGGGCAAGAAAATGGCTGGGTTTTATTTCAAGCAGAAAAAAATCCACCAAATCCCCTTGTTTGTCTCCAGGATATTTGTCCACTTAATTTTCATTCATTTCCCCAGCTGTAAAAGGTGGTAGGACATGAAGAAAATGCTCAGATTAAGAACTGAACTGGTAGCCATTTCCTGCTGTGACACAACCCAATGTCATGTATTTGGGGATTCCTCCGAGCGTGCCAGGGATAGCGTGACTCTCTTGTGGGGAAAGAGCTAACAGTCAGGCTAAGGTCATTGCAGCTCAACAGGTGATGGCCTTGGGCTCATCCCTGGCTGGCCTATCTGCATCTCCCTTGTCTGATCTGGGCTTTACATTGGGGTAAAAGACATTGAATAGTGCCTCAGCAGCTGCTACCCTGCTGGCTGAACTGGACTCTGTTGTGTATACCTAGCGCCTCCTGTGCCCTTGTCTTGCATGCTTCAGTATTCTGTCATTCTTTCCTTCTCCCACCTATGCTGGTCCCACTCAAGCCCACTTCCTACCTTGTTTGACCTCGAGCATAGCCACCTCTCTCCAGGAAGAAACCTGTAGGTGGCAGAACCACATTAGAGGGAAAAGGGGGTGTCGCACCCCTTTTTGAAGTAACATGCCTGCCAGGGAGCATTATGATGTGCTACAGTGGGTAGGCTATGCCAGAGGGAGGTGGAGTAAAGGGGCCATCATTCCCCATTTCTGACATAACCATGCCCTTGCGGAGCATTTTGAAATCACGTGACAGAGCTCCATAGAGATGGGGCCTCATTGGAAAGAGGGCAGGAAAGTTTCTATGGCTCACTCCCTTTCTGATGTGGCCATCCCCAGCCCCCGAAGAAGCCCCAATTATCTGGGGTAGTCATTGGTGCTCCTGGGTAACCCAGACAAATTAGGGCAGGCTTCCCCCAGAGCCTGGAAACTCTGAGTCAAGGGTGTAGCTATAATAAAGACATCCCTTGCTTCTGGAAAGTCACCCATCTCCATTTTCTGAACTGGGGCCTATTCCAGCCTAGCTACATCCCTGCTCTGTTTTAAAATCTGGAGTCAACCCAGAGAGGTGGCAACTAGGGGTGGGACTTCAGGCAAAAAAACGGATACCGGTTTTACTGGATACCGGTTTCCCAAAAACTGGTTTACCGGATTAGAACCGGTATACTGGTACCGGTATTTTTCCATTGATTTCAATGGGGAACTGTCCCCATTGAAATCAATGGGGGGGAAACAATACCTCCCACCTCCCCCTCCCAGGCTGTGCGGGTGGAAGGGGGGACACCCCCTACCCACCCTGTCCAGCATGGATTAAAAAAATTTTTTTTTACCCAAAGTCCCTGCTAGTGTGGGCTCTGTGCCGCCACCGTGCCAGCAGCAGCGACCCGGAGCCCACACTAGCAGGTACTAGGGTGATCCCTGGGGTGGGGGTGGTTTAACACACACCCCAACCCCAGGTATCACCCTACCCCCCCCCACCCAGGGATCGCCTACCTTTTGTGTTCCGGGCAGCGGCAGCTGGAGCATGGTGGTCCAGTGGCTTCAGCGCTGCCTGGCTGGCTTCAGCACTTTACTAGGCCTTCTGGGGAACTTCCAGGTTTTCCCAGAAGGCCTAGTAAAGTGCTGAAGCCAGCCAACACTGAAGCCATCGAACCATCGTGCTGCATCCGGCGCCGCTGCCTGGAGCACAAAAGGTAGGCGATCCCTGGGTGGTGGGGGTAGGGTGATCCCTGGGGTGGGGTGTGTGTTAAACCACCCCAGGGATCACCCTAGTACTTGCTGGAGCGGGGTCCAGGTCGCTTCCACTGGCACAGTGGGGACCTGGAGCCCGCACTAGCAGGGACTTGGGTAAAAAAAAAAAAATTAAAATCCAGGCTGGGCAGGGTGAGTGGGGGGTGTCCCCCCTTCCACCCGCGCAGCCTGGATGGGGGAGGGAAAGTGTTTTGGGGGTATTTTTGTTTCTTTTACATTGCGGCCATTCATTTCAATGGCTGCAATGTAAAAAAATCCGGCACGGGGAACCGGTACCTGTAGCCCCAGTTACCGGATTAATCCGATACTGCCGGTACAGCAAAATACTGGCAGTAGCGGATACCGGGGGAACTGAAATTCCCACCCCTAGTGGCAACCCTACCCAACTCTAGTCTCTCTAGTCTTTGCCTCCTGAGACTTGCCTTGATTTGACTTCTTAGATGCTGATAGAGCTCTGCTTTTCTGGGGCTTGATTTCTGGGCCCTAACCCAGTTTTAGTTCTCTAGCTTTGGGCCTGGCTTAACCCTGACTACACTCCCTGGTCATCTTCCCTATAGCTCTGGCATATTTCTGACCTCATGAGTTCAGTCTCACTACTGACTCTGACCCTGGCATCACCCCTATACAGCTATTTCAGTGTCATGTGCTGCACAGTTAAATAACAGGCAAACTTCTGGAGCTGGTTGAAGAAGAAAGTTTCATTTTTAAAGCTTTGATAGCATTGGGTAAACAATGTGGCCCCTCTCTGGTCATGAGTAGATCAGACCCACAAGTACACAGACTGTCCTGTTCTTTTTATTATATTTACAGTGCAGAGTTAATATTATAATCCACAAGCCCCCTCAGAATGTAGTCTTTCCTCTTAGTCAGGTAATACCCTCTATGTGTTGTCTGCATTGGCAGCCTCTGGCCTGGCTCCCCCACTTAACAGCTCCAGAGAAAGTCCTGTATAGTTAAGGACTCCAAGGGGGCTCTTCCAGCCCCCTTCTCTATTATTCTTGAACTATTGTTCCCCACCCATCGTGCATGTTGCAGGGCCACATTGGTGCCCTATGCACAGGGCCCCGAGGGAAACGCGGGTCTGCGATTCGCAGATTTCCTGCGGAATTCCCCTGCCCCCGCAGAATCTCCTGCCCCGCTTACCCCAGCGCAGAATTTGTAGCCTGCGCTGGGGAGATGCGGGACAGGAGATTCCACAGGGGGAGGAGAATAAACCAACTCTCAGGGCTTCTCCTCCCTAGCCTGCAGGGCTTGCCTCCCCCCGGTTAAAAAAATTAATTTACTTAGCCGGCAGCAGCTACTTCCATGCGCTCGTCCCCATTCAGCTCCTGGCCTCTTCCTGGCCCCTCCCAACAGGGCCTCCCAGAGCAGCGCAGCCAGATGACATCATCCAGCTGCGT
>QEPC01009441.1:1432988-1450991 GCA_003113815.1 Sphenodon punctatus | reverse complement strand
GGGGGGGTTGCCTGATATTTGAAATACCCATACACAGAAAAAATTATAAGCAGATTTTTTTATTCATTGGTACAAGGAAATGGATCACCAATTTTGCTAGACTTGTTTTGTAACTTTATTGGGTCGCAGAATTTTCAATTTGGGGCCGCAGAATTTTCAATTTGGGGCCGCAGAATTTTCAATTTGGGGTCGCAGAATTTTCAATTTGGGGTCGCAGAATTTTGGGGAAAAAATTGCAGAAGAATCGGGGCCCTGCCTATGCAGCCCTGCAACATGCATGATGGGTGGGTGATGGATGAGGAGATGCTTGTCTAAAAACACCCTGAGATAAGCTCCAGACTATGGCCACTTTTACACGGATGCCACCCACCCACAAATACCCAGAAACACCCATTGGATGGGTGGGAGAGAATCCGTGTAAATGTCCATGAGTGGGTGGGTGTGCATGCTCAACCCACCCGCCAACACCTGCCAAAACCCACAGAGCAGCAGGGAGGAAACCGGCACCCTCTGTGGGTGGAGAATGGTGTTCAAAATCTGAGTATCCATGTAAAAGTGAAAACACCCACACCCACATGGACCGGAACGGCAGAGCCCCACTGCACCGGCGCCACGGGTCACGCACATACCCCCACACAGACACGCCCACCAGACACCCAGTCAAGAGCCCGTAAAGGAGGATGGATCCAGAGCACATGCACGCGGGCTCCCACAATGGCCGCGAGGAAGTCACTCGACAAGACCAAGGGAGCCAGCGCTGCCTCAGGCGTGGGCCAGGGCCACGTGAGCACGGGGACCATGTCATGTCAGGGGGGATTACCCAGCCAGGCAGGGGGGCTGGTGCCCCGGACAGGAGGTCTGGGGTTGTGTGGCCATGTCAGGATGTACAGGGGTGGTGGTCTGGGACAGGGGTCAGGGAGGGGGGAGGACCAGGACAGGGGTCAGGGAGGAGGGAGGACTGGAAAAGGAGGCACGGGCAGGGCATCCCAGAGAAGGGGCACATGGGGGGTGGTCCCAGCCATGTGGTGCAGGGGGGTGCACCATGGCTAACCAATGTGCATGCCTCCAGGCACAGGGCCGAGGGCAGACAGCAACCCCGGCAGTGACCGAGGACCCCAAACCCTGCACATCCACAGGGCTTGGCCACAGGAGGAACAGCGACAGTGAGGTGAGAGAGAGGGAAACCCCCCAACCCGGGATGGAAGGGCCATGCCCCAAACCCAGCATGGCAGCCGAGGGAACACAGCGCAGGACTCAGCCCCATAACCCATGTATCTGTCCCCCTAGGACAGCACCCCAAGAGCAGAGCATCACACCACGAGGCCGATGGCTGAGGAGGGCCCCCCAGACAGCCAGGTGAGCAGAAGTGCACCCCAGGTGGGAGAAGGGAGGGGAGGCCCCATGGCAGGACCCCATGTAACCCCAATGCAATACCCCCAATGGGACATGACCATCTCCACAGCAACCACAGCTATGGGGCAGGCCCCAAGCTTCCCAGTCAGAGGGCCCCCCACACGCTTGTCCAAAAAGGGGGAGACATGGTCCAGACAGGAGGTCAGGAACTTCATCCGCATGTGGGGGTACAAAAGGGTAGAGCACAACCTGGTGTGCAGCTACAAAACCAGACAGGTTGATGAAGCCATCGTCCAGTGGCAGGGGTACAATAGGGATGTCACCCAGTGCATTCAGCAGGCAAAGGACTTGAGGTCTTGATATAAACATATCAAGGACAACAATCTCAAGTCCGGCCAAGCCATGCACACAGTCAAGTTCCATGAGGAGCTGGACAAGTTCCTCTGCATGGACAGGGACATTGTGGCCTCCCACATAAACGGCAGCGCCTTTGCCAGGGGCAGGTGCCAGGCCAACACACAACTCCCCTGGCAGACCCCACCGAGCAGGGGGTGAGGATGCCTCTGGCAAGGCCAGTCAGGAAGTGGGAGGGCAGAGCCCCATCTCACAGGGGGAGGAGGCGCCCCGAGAATCTGAGCACAACACCACCACCCTCCGCGCGTGCCCGCAAGACCCACAGGCTGACCGACCATGGGGAAGGGGGGGGCATGTGCACAGCGAGCGGAGACCTGGGATGACCCCCAGGAGGCAAAGGAACAGGATCCAGGTACAGTCGCACTGACCAGGGCCATGGTGCCAGTAAACACTAATGGGATGCCACTACCATTGCAGACCAAGGTCACCTGGAGGTGCATGAGGTGAAGGTCACAGAGGATGAGGTGGATGAGGCAGGGCCGGTGACACCCACGCTACCGGGTGAGGGACCCTGCCAGGGCAGGGCATACCATCCCGCGTGCCACAGGGGGCACAAAGCATGGCTGAGCAGAGAGACAAGGGGTGATGGGGGGCCCTGGTGGGGCCGGTCAGCACGTGCTGGTGACCCAACCGGGCCCAGGCAGAGGGGGCAGGAGGGAGAGGCGGTGGGCCCCACAGCGGCTCCCAAGGAACAAAAGACAGACACGGGCCCAACCCGCAGCCATGCGCAGCTGGGGGGCCATTCCACAAGGGGGCAGGGCAGGGTGTCCCAGAGGGGAGGGAAGCGCAGAGCCACCACTATGGGGGGACACCCCTGAGATACAAGGGGCACCATGGTAGGGGGCAGGGATGAGCCCCGGGCAGAAGTACTAACATGCCATGCAACATCTCATTCACAGATCAGTGGCCCAGTTGAGGGAGGGGTGCAGTTGCTGGCAGCATGGAGAGGAACCAGGAAATGTGAGCCAGGAACCAGCAGCAGAGGGAGGACCTTGGCAGGGAGCTGCTGGAGGAATCACAGAGGTTAGCCGAGGTGCACTCCCAGGGAGCTCCCGCTCACCAGGGAGCTCATCAGGGGGGAGGGGTAAAGGGACTGGGAGATCCTGGCAGCCATGATGGTCCGGTCCCGCAAAGAGCACTTCTGAGACAGGCGTGAGGCTGCTGCCTTCCAACGTGAGCAGTGGCGCGCTGGTGACAGGCTGGAGGGTCAGGCCGAGCATCTCATGGACCTCATGGGGGAGGCAATGGAGGCCTTGAGACAGGACCCCTGAGGGACAGGCCCCACCATGCTGCGGATGGAGGGTTGGTGACTGACCACCACCAAGACGCCCACCCACCGGTGTCAGTGCCAGTGCCCCCCCCCGCACCTCGATCACCCGTGGTTCCCCCAGCAGCATCCCTTCTCAGGCTTGATCCAGCGGCTCCCCCTCATACAAATAGGGTGAGGTGAGCCGCTGGTGGGGCTGCCCATGCAGCCCGCACCCGTCCTGGTCCCCCCCCATCTGCACGCCCTACCCCCCCATGAAGCGATGCCCCTACCCCTGGACCAGGCACCCCTGCACAACCAACCACCCATGGCCGCTGGACCACCCCCTCCAGTAAGGTCGTGGCACCAAGGGCCCATGGGGGTGGGTGCGGGACCCCGGGTGGGGAACCCAACAGGGATGAGGAGGAACAACAATGGGCAGGGCCCCTGAGGGGATGCAAAGGTGCCACCCACACCTAGCACACCTTCGACACAAGATGTGGAGCCACTGCCACTGCCCACAGCAGGGGTAACAGCACAGCAAGGCAGCACCTAACAGAACACAGTCCAGAATACCATGGTTGGGTCAGTACAAGTGTGAGGCTCACCAACGGTTGCCCCGTGTTGCATGAACAGCTCCCGTGGGGAGTAGTTGGCCCCAGGGCCCACACAGCACACACAGGGGGCCGTGTCTGGGGGTGGGAAAGGTATATGTGCACTCAAGGAATGCCCATCCCCTACCCCTTTCACCTTGCAGGGACCAGCAGTGGAGATCGGTGTGGCAGAGCCCGTGGAGGACAGGGATCCTGGGCCAGCCAGCCAGCGGTCCCTGAGATTGGCTGCAATGAGAGCTCGATGGCCTGTGAGCTCTGATGGTTCAGGCAAGAGGGGGTGCAGGTGCCCCAGACGATGACAGCCCCCATCCCATTGTACATAACCCCCCAATAAATCTGTCAACCTGCACCCTCTGTCTCTCGTACTATGTCCAGGTATGGGTAGCTGGGGTGTGTGTGTGTGCAGGGGGGCACCCGTTGGTTGAGGCTGCCGTTGTGTGCCTGCCCAGGCCAATGCACCGAGGGGAAGGCCAGCATGGCCGTAGCCTGGTTGGGTGCCCAGAACAGGTGCATACCTGCCCTGCACCGGAGGGCCAGCTACCGGAGCCAGCAGGCCATTGGGGATTCCTAGCACCCCATGGGTGACAACCCTGGGCAGGGTCTGGAGCCAGGCCAAACCTCATGAGCCATTCCCTGGACCCTGTAGCCCCAACATAGAACAGAGGCACGGTAGCTGTTATGGGGTACTACCCATGTTTAATGAGGGGGTACAGGTCTCTAGGGCCCGGGATGCGGGTCAGGCACAGCCCTGTCCTTGGCTGATTGGGCTACGATGCTGTGGCAGAGGGCATCCCTGTTCTCCTCGGAGATGCAGCGGAACACCCTGCCCTGAGCATGTTGGTACAGGGGCACGGGGTCTGGCCGCTGTATGGGGGGTGGGATGTTCAGGGCAGCGCCTCTGATCTCGCACACATTGTGCAGGATGCAGGCTGACAGGACAAGGATGGGGGTGTGGTCCAGGTCGAACTGGCTCCTGTTCATCAAGAGGCACCAGCGCAACTTCAGGAGCCTGAAGGTCCGCTCCACCGTGCTGCGTGCAGACGACAGGAGCTCATTGAACAGGTGGTGGGCGGGGTTGTGCGCCACTGGATAGGCCTTCATGACCCATGGGCTGAGCAGATTGGTGGAGTCCTTATCACAATGGGGGCCATGGGCATGACCTCTATTACACGGTAGAGGTTGGGAGCGATCTCCCTGTCGAACATACGAGCGTAGAATGGGGACACATGCAGTATATGCACATCATGACTCCGGGTGGACTGGCCCGTGCACATGTCAATGAACAGGCCCCTGTGATCCATGATGGGCTGAAGATTGATGGAGAAGGCCTGTTTCCTATTCACGTAGTTGATCTTTGTGTGTGTGGGCCATATGTTGGGGATGTGGGTGCTGTCGATGGCCCCGATGCAGTGGGGGAACCCCAGTTCCTCAAAGCCCCGTATCACCACCTTGGGATCACGCAGCTGGATGACCCACCCAAGGAGGAGCTCCACGATCAGGTTGCACACATCATGGAGGGTCCTGTTCACAGTGGCCGTCCCCACCCCGAACTGCTCCCCCATGCTCTGGTACGAATCCAGGGTGGCCAGTCACCACACCACCATGGCCACTCACATCCCTGGTAGCAGCGGAAAGTGAATGTTGGTCTCCATCCTCCATAGATGGGGGTTCAGGAGCTCCCCTAACTGGGTCAGGAGGGAGCGGGTCATCCAGAAGTGGTCCATCCACTCCTCATCCGTCCAGGTGGCGAGCATGTTCTCCCACCAGTTGTTGGTGCGGGAACATGTCCACTGCCATCTCCAGGTTGGTAGGGTCACGTGGCAGCCATACATGTTCAGGGACCACCGGGACAGGATGAGCTGGCCTTGCTGGGACGCCACTGTGTCCAACAGGGAACGGTGCTGAACAGCTGTCCACCGCATCCATCGGACAGTCGTTGCCCTCCTCAGGTTCGCTGCCCTCTGATGCCGTGCCACCTGGAGGGTGGCACCTGGCCCTGGCAGGTGGAGCAGGGCTATCTGCTGGAGCACCATGTTCAGCAGCATGATGGAGGCGTCCAGGAGCTGTGGGGGCTTGTCCTCTGCCTGAATGATTTTGCAGCCCCCCAATCCCAGGTACCCCCTGCTGGCTGTCACCCCAGTCTGTACATGCACCTCTTGGTAGCCTGTGCCCCCAGGCCACCACTCCCCTTGATTCCCTGTTCCACCTCTGCTGCCTCCGACATCTGTGTGACCATTTGTTATTTGCTACTCCACACCTTGCACCTGCTTCTACACACCACGTCCAACCACCTCTGCTTCAGCTTGCTTACATGCTGTGTGGCCCCGTGTTCACCAGGCACTGATTAGTGCTGACAGAAGGGTGTGCAGCCGCCACCACCAGGTGCCCCAGCCAGTCGATCAGCCCCCCAGTTGCGCTGCACACCTGGCCGCCGGGGGGGGGGGAATGGGACCGTGCGCACCACCGGGCTCTGCTGCAACCGTACCTGCCCACCATCGATTCCTTCTATGGGCTGCCTTTGTGTGCTGCAGCTGGGTTTGGGGTGGTTCATGTGCCTAGCTCGGATGCTCACCCTAGCGGTCTACCCAGCCTTGGCCTCGCTCATCTCTCATCGCCTGTGCTGGATCCCATCAGTCCAGTGTGTGGAGTCCCGGCCCCAGCAGGCAGGCTTATCTCAGGCATGCAAGGTCGCCCATGGCCGAGGGGGCCTCCCACCCCGAGCTCGTCCCAGTCACTGAAACCCTCCATCTCCCGCCTGCTGCATCTCTGTTGCGGGCCCCTCTGCTGCCATGGATGGTCATTGTGAGGGGCCCTCAGGTGGGGATGGAGACAGGGAGTGGTGGTCACCCTGTGTGGACATGCTGTTGGGGGACCTCTAGCTGAGCCCCGACATCCAGCTGTTGGTGGGCGACCCCCTGTCAGTGGCGGATGGCTTCTGACTCCTGTTGTGGTACATGTGGACAATGGGGCATCAGGTTAGGGACCCTGAATTCTGGGGGTGTTCCCAGGAGCTCGGCTTCACCCTACTGTGACTACTGCATTGGGTGCACCCTCCCACCATTGTCGTTCCATGGACCACTGAGGAGGTGACAGCCACTCGCCAGATGACATTGCAACCTGGGTACAGACTCGCCTTGCTCTCTGGGCTGTCCCCCAGTGGCTGGACTGTACACCGGCGCCCTCCTGTGTGCCCACGGCATCCCACACCCTTCCTCAGATGTGGGGGCCCTTCTGTGGCACATGGGCTTGCTATGCTCTCATGGTGGTCTGCTCCTGACTGGGGAACCTACCTCTGTGGAGCTCACTGCCCTTCGATTGGTGAGAGACCTTCCAGCTGTGCGGGATGCAACCGCCACTGCGGATCAGCTCCTTCCCCGCTTTCTTGTGGACGCTCATCTGCATTGCCAGGGCTTTCAACGGGGCCTGTTCACCTGGGAGGGTCTTGCGCAGGGGAACACACAGACGCTGCACTGCATGTCTTTGCGTGGGGGAGCCCTTTTCCCCATCACTAATAAAGAGCTGCTGCGTGCTGATATGTCCCACCTTGCTTCTCTGCCTGCATTGCCACCTGGGTGCCCCCTCCCCTTGGTGCCCCCCTGCCCCCTTCTGTGTGGTGTGTGCTGGTGGGCCCTGGGCCTGTGGGGTGGGCATCAGTGGTGTGGTGTCTGTTCCCTGGGTGGTTGCCCTGCTGGGCGCTTGTGGCTGGCTGGGCGCTAGCAGTGGTATTGGTGTTGGGCTGTCCAGCAGGTACCCCCTGGCCTCCCCTGTCCATTGGTGTGGTCCCAGTCCTGCTCCACCCTTCCGCATCCCTCTGCTGTCACCCCCTGTTGGTGCTGTCTGAATGCGGTGGTGGCGATGGATGGGCAGCAGCACCGGGGGTACTGGGCGGCTGAGCGTGCATATGGGGCATGTTGGCACTGGCCTTTGGACCTCCGATCCCCCTGTTGAACGGCTGCGGGGTGCCCTCCCAGGTGCTGTCCATCGCCATATGCAGTGTGGCCCTGGTGGTGCTGCTGCCCCCGGCCCATCCATGGACCCTTGGTGCCGCTATTCCCCAGCACCCTGGCCCTTCTGTTCTGTAGTCACCATTGTCATCCTGTTGGCGATCCTGCACTGGGGGGAGGCGGGGGGCCTGGCCCTGCAGCTGGGGCCTTCTCTGATGACTGTCTCCTCTACCTCTGTCCCATTCAGTGCAAGCCATGATCGAGGAGCACACCTGGGAGCAGGGGGCCGTGTTGGAGCTCCTCCTGCATGTCCTTGACCTGCTGGTCCAGCTTGACCGCGTGCAGGCTGCGTGCTGGTGGCGAGCGCGGGGTCGCTGGCCCTACTGACCGGGTTTTGTCCCGGGCCTTCCGCTGCCAGCGCTGTCCCCTGCTTCTGTTGCACCGTCCCTCTGCTCTGCCCTGTTGATGTCCCCTGTTTCTGTTCCCCATTTTTAAAATTAAAGCTGTTTGTATTCCTTCCCCGAGCGTGTATGTTGTGCTTCGTGTTGACCTCTTCCCTTGTCTGGGTATCTCTGGGGGTGCTGTGGTGTTGCCTGGGTGGTTTGGGTGCTTCTCCCCCCCTTGTCCCCTGTGGTCCATGTGCCTGTCCCTGTGTGCTCCTGCTGGCTGTTGTGTGTGGGGTGCTCGGCTGGGGGGAGGGCTCTGTGGCGCCGGGCTGTCTGGACTCTGCGCCGGGGCTGGGAGGGGACAGCTCCTTTGTAGCAGCTGTCATCGCTGCTCCCTTCTGCCCCGCCCACGTGGGTCCTGGTGCCTTGGGGGCAGGGCCCTGTTGCACGGCTTCATTTGCCCTGTGATGGCCATTTTGTACCACTGCTGTGCTGGGCAGGGCTTCCCCAGTGTTCCCCCATCCTGGCTGTCCATGTACCTCCACAAGTGTTTGCTGGGTGCTCCTGGGGACGGGTGTTTGGCCGCTGGGTGTTTGCCGGCCTTGCCCTTTCCCTTCCTAATACCCCCCACGACAGTGTCCGTGAACACCTTTCCCTGCTTGGCGGTGCTGGGTGTTCAATGGGTGTGCTCTCCCACCCATCCACACCCATCTCCACCCATCGGCGCTGCTGCCCCGTTGGTGTAAAAATGGCCTTGATCAACAAACTCTTCCTGGTGGTCTCTCCTCAGAGCATGTCCAGATCCAGGTATGTTGTGTAAACTGTATGACCTCACAGGACCCCCATAAGAAGCACCCAAACCATGGAGTCAATGAATAAATTTGAAATGGCAACGTGAGTATGAGAAAGCACTCATATAAAATATGGGTTTATAGGGCCTCAAATACAGGGAGCCCTGGCTCATGGAGGGCCCACAATGATTTGGAAGGGCATCCATCACACACACACACACACACACACACACAGACACCCCATGTGTTCTGATAGGCTTCTAACATCCAGCCTTGTTCCACACTCCCAATTTCCTGGTTGATTGCCTGCCTGTATATAAAGACTAGTCCAAAGGCCCAGGAAGTTGGGTGGATCACCTGTTTGTTTCTTCCTTCCTGTCTTCTCCGGGACCTTCTCTGCTTCATGCTGGATGCAGGACCTATGTGCCTCTCCCTAACCCTGGTTTGTTGCCCCACTGGACTGACGCTGCTCTGATCCAAACCCTGTTTCATGTCCTGGATCCATTCTGACCCGTATTCTTGAATCTGTTCTGTCCTGCATCCCTGAATCTGCACTACCTGTCTGGCTCATCCTGCACATTGCCAATCGTTCTGTCCATCTGCTTCAGCATGTCAGCCTGACTGTCCTGTCCCAATCGGTGAGTTGGTTCCTCGTCGGTCCTTGATGTCCCAGACCTGATTCTTCACAGACTCCTAGACCTGATTCCTGACGCCTCCTTCCTAAGTACCCAGTAGCAAAGAGTTACTCACCCAACTAGTTTAACTGACTAGCAGGGTTGCTTGTGCAAGTAGCTGCTCAACAGTGATGGCAAAGGGTTTGCAATTTGGCCGATGGCATTATTATGGCTCTATTAGAATAATTAAAATATAGGGTTGGAAGAGACTGCAAAGGGTGCTGCTTCAAGGCAGGATGTTAAAACTTTGCTTACCAGCTGGATAGCTTAATACAAGCTAGGCTCTAGCTCAGCCAGTAGATTTGGGTTTGATATGTGCAAGTTGTCAGTTTTCACAATGGAGAAAAGCAAATAGTGGAGTGACCCAGTACTGAAACTAGGGGACACTCCATGAAACTAATGTGTGACAGATTTAAAACAAATAAAATAAAGTATTTTTTCACTCAGCCCATAATTATGTTTTGGAATTGGTTGCCAGAGTATGTGGTCAAGGTCAGTAGTATAGCTGGGTTTAAAAAAGAATTGGACAAGCTTTGAGGATAGGTCCATTAGCAGTTTATGAGCTAGCTAGGTTTGGGGAATGTAACTTCTTACTGCTGGGAGCTGGGTGTGAACAACAGGAAATGGATCACCCCATTGTGACCTGTTGGATACTTCTTCCAAGCGACCGAAATTGGCCACTGTCATCGGAGACAGGATGCTGGGTTTGATGGAGCATTGTTCTGACCCAGTATGGCACTTCCTATGTTCCTGAATGACAAGGCGAAATCTTCCAGTCCATGTTATGCAGGCAATCATCCCCTGGCTTTTGGAGCTTCTCAGTCTGTGGCAGTGAAATACAGGCATGGGTTAGAGGTGGGCCAGGCAAGGAGCTTTCATGCCTGTACATAATCAGTTGTGAGTAGTTAAGCCCAACTACTGTGTGCTGTGCCTCAGTGAGGCCTTTGAGTCCTCACCTGGAAAGGTTAATAAGATGAAGTAAAGTATAGTTTGCATGTAGGAGACCACCTAATCAGTGCAAATAAAAATGCTGAGTGTCCAAGTTTAATGGTCTTCCCATGACGTCTTCACAGTTCACTTGAGCACGCAGGTTTGGGGGGAATTCCTTAAGTGTCTGACACAGAGACATAAACACACACACACACTCCCCAGCTCAGCCCAGCGGTATAATAAAGAACATGATGGGCTCCCAGGAGGTGAATGTTGGCCAGGCTGAGCACTTATCTAACACATCCTTCTGCAGAGTCAATTTATTTAACAATGTATTGATTTCCCCCCCACAGCGGAGTGCTCTCTGGAAGGCTTCAATAAATAAACAAAAGGGAGATGCTATCTTCTTAGCATGGGGGCAGGGGATATGTCACCCTTAAATTCTACTTCTTGCCCTGCCCTCATTGGCAATGAAGGATGTTAGCAAACATGACACCACCCACTCAAAATACTGGTTGTGGTAGTGGTTCTGCACCAGCCACCCATGGCATAAGTTCCAGCACTGTAGAGCCTGCAATAAGTGCAGCTACACATTCCCACTTTCCGTGTAGCTGTGTTTACAGGTATGTGGAACAGGGGGGCGGGAAGGGCTGGATGGTTGGAAGCTGTGACAGGGACCTGTGGACTGGGACTTTTCCTTCCTGCAGCTTTTGCTACTGCTCCGTCAGGGTTAGCAGGGATGGAGAATGAACCCAGAGCCCTCCCATGAGCTCAGGATAATTAGCTCCAGTCTGTTCTCCTTCCCTGCTGCTCTGATGACAGGAGCAAAAGTGAGGAGGGAGAACAGACCTGGAACTTTCTCTTGAGATCCATTCTCCCTCCCAACTACCCCCAGCAGCAGCAGCATTTTTCCAATTCTGCACCAGGGTAGTTGCTAGAGACAAAGCTGAGCATCAGCTTCAGAAGCTCCCCGCCTGCTCTTTGTACTCTGAAAAGACAGCAGGAGAGGATGCCTTGCAGTGAGGAAGATGCCCAGGTCAGTTTCACCAGCACTTTTACCAGGGACAAAGGTTGCAGAACGGTATAGTCGGCTCTATGCCACAGCGCCCAACTCACCCACCCCCAGCTTAATAGGTGGCTATTACCCACCCTTTGTCAAGCTCAGATGTTTAACCACCCAGTAGGGCTTTTGTGTATGATAATATTGTGTTTGTATTTTCACCCAGAGAACAGCTGCTCTTCATCTTCTTCATGGAAGCCTTTTCAATAACTGAAAACTGCTCTCATGTCCCTCTTAGTCTTCTTCTCTCTTGGCTAAACATACTTAGCTTCTTCAGCTTCTTAACATATAGTTTGGATTTCAATCCCATTATTATTTTGTTGCTCTCCCTCTGAATACTCTCTAGTTTACCAGAGTTTTGCAATTCATGTTCAAACAAACAAATTTTGCAAAACAAATGCCCCTTTCAGGAGAATACAAAATTTGGACACTGCCCCCCGATATCAGATTCCCAAGGAGAGCCCTCAGCCCTGCCCAGTTCCTGGCACTTGCACACATGCACACTGCAGTAGCCCTGAAAGTTCCCCTGCACTTGCTTGCACAAGTGCATTTTTGTGTGCACGTTCCAGAAAGTCAGGGCTTCCGTGTATGTGCTGGGGGCCTGGCTAAGCTCTTGCATACACACGAGTACTGGAGCTGGCCAGATCCCTGGCATGCAGTAGCTTGTGCCAGCTGGAGGTGGGACAGGAGCAACTCTCCCATGCATGGGATGGTCCAGGACTCATGAGGTAACTGCCACAGAGAAGGGGGGAAGAGGAGCTGGGGAGGGAGGGGGAAGAGAGGAGACATCCCTTATTGGCCTGGATGGGTGCAGTGGGCAGAGCGATGATCTGTAATGCCCCTCCTTCTTCAGCTAAACCAGAAAAAGCTTCAGGGGAGCAAGCAGGTGAGTGAGCAGGAAGATGCCATTTTGAGGCAGATTAGCCAGCAGGCAATAGCGATAGAGAGTAGAGACTGAGAGACTAGTTATTAATTCCCTTTCCCTCCTCTCGCTTTGATTTTGGAAGCAACTCTGAAGGGGAAGTGGGGCCTTTAGCTCCGTAAGGGGGCTGAGGGAAGTGAGACACCCTGGTTTTCCTCCCCTTTCTATTTCTGTTTTTTTCTCTTATTTTGGCTGCTTTATTCTGTTCGTTGAGGCACCACTTTATCACAATACTGTAATTTAGGAATATTGAATCCAGTTAAAATCTTATTTTCTAGGGATGTGCGAACGTAGTTCGGGCGTTCTGTGTTCGGCCCGAACTCAGCCCGTTCAGATGGCCAAACTGAATGGCCGAACTGAACATGGAAGCGGCCGAAAAGTTCGGCTGTGTTCATGTGGGTTCGGTGGCGTTTGGGTGGGGGGGAAAGAGGACTGGCAGGTCCCGGGGGGGAGGGGGCAGTGGCAGCTGAGGATCAGACTTCCTGGCACCAGGGGTGGAGAGGCTTGGACTAGCAGCCAGCCTGCCCAATCACCATCCCTCTTTTCCTCAGACCACTGGCTTCACAGCCTGCAATTGGCCCCAGGCTAGACTGCACGGAGCCAATGGGGCTTGTGGTAAAACGGGCACAGCAAATAACAAAGGTCATTGCTCTCCCCCATTCCGAATCCTTCTGAGCTAGCCACTGATCCTGTCAGCAGGTGTTTACAGAAGTGTCTCTCTCCCAGCAGTTTGTGTTCCTCCAAATCCATTGCCATCCTCCTCCTATTTCACCCATTTCCACACATTTACCTCTATAGTTTCATTTATTTAGATTAGATTAGATAGATTTAGATGTTATTTTTATTTGTTACCCCTCCCAGTGTTCTTTCTCCCTACCCTGCATTAAATACTTCCCTCCTCCCACTATATATTCCATCCCCGATTCCCTTCCCCTGTTTTTGGATTTATTTAGTGTAGGATTAGTTTGATTTAGGTTTCATTTCAGTTTTGTACCCCTCCCTCTGTTGTTTGTAGTGAGCTGTCTGTGTCCCCCCATCCCTGGTTAGATAGATAGATAGATAGTTGTAGGAGTTAGCTTAGTTATAGAGTTAGATAGAGATAGTGTGTAGTGATTCAGTTTTAATATTTTATAGTGTGTTTGTAGGACTAGGTCTTTATAGATATTAGATAATATTCCATTTAGTTCCATAGGTTTTAGAATAGTTAATAGCAGTTAGAGTTAGTGTGTGTGTGTGTGTATATATATATATATATATATATATAATATTAGATTACAAATTTGAATAAATAAATATAAAAATATGTATTTATATATAATTTCCAAGTGCAGTCTTTGGGTTGGAAGACATGGAGAAGGGAAGGAGGAGAGGCCGGTCTGCTGCCCGTAAGGTGGGAAATGGGGCATGTGGCAGAGGTGGTAGGGGCCGTGCCAGTGGAGTGGCAGCAGACAGCAACTCGAGCCCATCACCACACCCCAAACTCCACAGTCTTGATTTTTGCAGTCAGGTTTCCAAGGCTCCCAGCAGTGGCAGTAGGGGGGTGGTTTGGCAGCACTCCACTGCCACACAGGACACTGGAAGGCCTGCAGTCCAGGAGGCTGCGGCTGTCTCTGTTGTGGCTGCAGGAGCAGGTGCTTCCGGGTCGGATGCTCATCATGGGCCATCATTGTCCCCCATTATTGATGTGGATCCCACCCCAGCTGCTAGAGGCAGGGCCCAATCCCCAGGCAATGGCAGTAGGGAGAGGAGCAGCAGCAGCAGCAGCTATAGGGGGCACAGTGAAAGTGGCAGCAGCATGGTGGGCAGTCCAGAAGCCTCAGGGTCCCAGTACTCCCCTTCACGGGACATCAGTCTGATTTGGGACAGCGAGGCAGACACTAGTCCCGCGGAGGAGATGTCTGGAGCTGAGATGATGGCTGTCCCTCCAAGAGCTGTGTCACCACCATGTTCTGTCCTTCCCAGAAGCGTTGCCAGCAGTGCATCACCCGGTGCGGGCCAGAAGGCAGGAGGGGGCACAAAATACTCCATCTGGGCACATTTTAAGTTGGTGTGGGTGGATGATCCCAGGGAAGTGAAGTGCACTTTGGGACAGAAGGTGATAAAGCGGGGGCAGGTGCTCACCAACCTTGGCACAACTGCCATGGCGAGGCACCTGAGGGGATGCCACAGTGCTGTGCTGTTAAGCAGGCAGGCAGGGGCAGTGGACACCAGCGGGTTCCTGACTGCAGCAGCCAATCATCCACCTCCATCAACGGACAAGCGTCCTGCTCAAACACTAACAGCTGCCTCCAGCAGCAGGAGCAGTATTGCTTAAAGGAGGGAGCAGTAGTAGTAGCAGCAGCAGAAGCAGAAGCAGAAGCAGTGTCAGTCCACCATGGAGGAGCTGGGGTGAGAGCAGCTGCCAAGTCCATTGGCAGCTGCAGGACGTGGAGGGTGGTGTGGCTTTAAAGTGAAAACCACGCGCATGTTGGCAGAAATGATCGCATTGGATGGGCAACCCTTCTCAGTAGTTGGGGATATGGGGTTAGGGATGGGTGAACGCGGTTCAGAAGTTCAGTGTTCTGCCCGAACTCGGCCTGTTCGGACTACTGAACATGAACCCGAACATGGACATACCGAACAGAACCAAACACCGAACGGCAAAATAGAGAACATACCGAACAGATCTGAACACCGAACTGCAAAATGTCCGAACAGTTCGGTCAGTTTGGATCACGTTTGGTTGTGTTCGGGTGGCTAAAATGTGGTCTACTGTCACTCTGTCACTCAGGTCACTGGAAGGCCAAATGTAGCAGGGAGGGGGAAGCCATTTGACTCAGCTAGAAGCAGACTTCCAGGCACCAAAGGGTGGAGGGTGGACAGTGACTTTGAGTAGCAGCTAGCCTGCCGAATGACCATCTCTTTTCGCCTCAGACCACTGGCTTGGCAGTCTGCGATTGGCCACGGCCTAGGCTGCACGGAGCCAATGGGGCTTGCAGTGAGGCGGGCGCAGCAAGAAACAAAACTGTCTGCCTCCCCGCTTCCCAATACCTTCTGAGCTAGTCACTGTTCATGAGCAGCAGCAGGCGTTTCAGAAGGCTCCTTCACCCAGCATTTTTCCAGCTCCGCAATCCATTGCCATCCTCCTCCTATTTCACCCATCCAACCCATCTACCCCCATATTCTCATTTATTTAATTTAGTTTAGATAGATTTAGTTGTTATTTTTTGTTTTTATCCCTCTTTGTGTTCAATCTTCCTTGCTCCCTCAACCCTCCATTAAATCCTTTCCCTATATTTCCCTCCCCAGTGATTCCCTTCCCTTCCCCTGTTTTTTTATTCATTTAGAGTAGGGTTATTATAGATTGATTTAGGTTTCATTTCAGTTTTGTACCCCTCCTTGTCTTGTTTGTGATTGCCCCCCAACCCCCATCCCATATATTGATAGATAGATAGGATTAGTAGGAATGGGAGAACAGATCACGGTTCGGGTTCGTCCTTCAGTTTGGCTGCATTCAGTTCGTCCGTTCGGTTCGTCCGTTCGGTTCGACTGCGTTCGGTTCATCCGTTCGGTTCGGCAGTTCAGTTAGTTCGCTGAGTTCAGATTCGGCAGTTCAGTTCAGTCATCTGAACAGGCCGTTCGGTTAGGCCGTTCAGCTGTTCGGTTTGGCCGTTCGGCCATTCGAGAAATGTTGTTGTGTGGGTTTTTTTTTTGCTTTTTATATATTTTTTTGTTTTTTATTGGGTTTTATATGGTTTTCTTTTGTTTTTTATTTGGTTTTTTTGTTTATATAGGGTTTTTTTTATTTATTTATTTTATCTAATATTATCTATCTATCTATCTACACTAAATATAACTGCTATTAACTATTCTAAATGCTATGAACTAAATGGATTATCTAATAAGTACACAGACCTACTCCTACAAATATTAAAACTAAATCAGTAATGCTATCTCTATCACTAAGCTAACTCCTACAACTCTCTACTATCTATCTATCTATCCCCCCATCCCATACATATATATATATATATATATATATATATATGGGATGGGGGGAATCACAAACAGAAGAGGAGTCTGTAGTGAAATAAATACATACTCAATGAGTCTGTACAGTGCAAAACACAAGGTTTCAGTTTATGGTTTAAGTTTCATTTCAGTGAAACTTAAAGCAATCTAAAAATCCTACTCAATGCCTGCTGTTCAAGACCACTGACTAGCTCAGAAGGTGTTGGGAAAGGGGGAGGCAGATAATTAGTTTCGTTTCTTGCAAGCCTCTCCACCCCTGGTGCCTGGAAGTCTGTTCCTCAGTGACTGACACCTCCCTGTCATGTTTGACCTTCCAGTGAACTTTTTTTGCCACCCGAACTCACCCGAACGCGATCCGAACTGACTGAACTGTTCAGCCATTTCGCCGTTCGGTGTTTGGTTTGTTCGGTATGTTCACGTTCGGGTTTGTGTTCAAGTTCGGTCGTCTGAACATACCGAGTTATGGCCGAACTCTGAAATTCCGAACCCCGTTCGCCCATCCCTAAGGAATAGGTAGATATATTTTTGTTTTGACATAGTAGGAGTTAGTTTAAAGTTTACTGATAGAGATAGTGTTCTGTGATTCATTTTTAGGGTTTGTTGGAGCTACTTAATCTATTCATAGCATTTAGAATAGTTATTAGTTAGTTAATAGTGGTTATATTAGTGTAGATATAGAGATATATATAATATTAGATTTAAAAAATTTCAATACAAAATTAAAAAAACATTATATATAATTATATATCATTAAAAACATTGTTTTTGCAGGAGAAATGGAGAAGGGAAGGAGAGACCGATCTGGGGAGGCAATGGGGCACGTTCCAGAGGTGGGCGGAGCCATGCATGAGGATCAGCAGCAGGCAGCAACAGTAGCCAGAGGCAGAGCGCATCACCCCCTCCCAAAATCAGCAGGCCTGTTTTAGGGCATCAGGCTGCTGGGCAACGCCTCCTGACAGTGCCCTCCACTGACAGGCAGGGCACTGGAAGGCCTTAAAGACTTGAGGCTCAGGATGCCGCATCTGTCTCTGCTGTGGGTGGTGCTGGAGCAGGTGCTGGGGCTGCTTCCACCGATGTTCCTCCAGGGCCACCAATGTCCCCCACAGTCGAGGCAATCCCCAGCAGTCCACAGCTGGTGGATTCCACCCCGGCTGCTAGAGGCAGGGCCCGATCCCCATGCAATGCCAGTACTAGGGAGAGGAGGAGCAGCAGCAGCACTAGCAGCTACAGAGGGGGGCACAGGGAGAGTGTCAGCAGCATGGCATGCACGGGCAGTCTAGTCTCAGGGTCCCAGTACTCCCCTTCACGGGACATCACAGTGATCGCCGGGGACAGTGAGGAAGAGGCAGTCAGTAACTCAGAGGATATCTATGTACATGAGGCAAGGTCTGACCCTCCTCCCAGAGCTGCATCACCAGTGCCACAAAGTTCTCCCTCTCCCAGCAGCCCTGGCAGCAGTGCGTCCACCGGGGCAGGCAAGGAGGCAGCAGGAGGGGGGGGGAAATCCTCTGTCTGGGATCATTTTAAGCCATTGCGGGCAGATGATCCCAGCGAGGTGCAGTGCACGCTGTGCAAAAAGGTGGTGAAGCGAGGGCAGGTGCTTGCCAACCTTGGCACAACTGCAATGGCCAGGCACCTCAAGGCATGCCACAGTGCTG
>QEPC01009441.1:1404061-1417125 GCA_003113815.1 Sphenodon punctatus | reverse complement strand
GTAGGAGTAGGCCTGTGTACTTATTAGATAATCCATTTAGTTCATAGCATTTAGAATAGTTAATAGCAGTTAGATTTAGTGTAGATAGATAGATATATTAGATTAAAAAATTAAATAAAAAAAACCATATAAAAACAAACAAAAAATAAAAAACCAAAAAACCATATAAAACCAAATAAAAACAAAAAATTTTATAAAAAAAAAAACAAAAAACCATATACAAACATTTCTCGAACGGCCAAACCCAAACCGAACGGCCGAACCGAATGGCCGAACCCAAACCCGGTGAATGAACCGAATGGCTGAACTGAACGACCAAACCCGAACCGCGATCTGTTCGCCCATCCCTAGTCTGCCCTTCACATTCCCCTACAGGCAGTCCCAATCCTTCTGGGATAAAGGCTCTTTCCCCAGAGTTGCTGGGTCCTGGACTTCCACTCATCTCTCAGGGTAGACTTGCTCTCTGACTGTGAGATTGTTCTCTCTCACAATCTCTGCTTATTACTGGGAGCTCCCAGTCTCCACATTATACTACTCACTCTAGACAGACACCCACACGGCTCTGCACTCTGACGTCTCCACCTTTCTACCCTGCTGACCCCACAGGTGATGATCAGGTGTCTCATTAACTCCTGTGTGCAGAGTTCCTTAAAGGCCCCATGCCCATTTAGGCCTGCTAGAGGTTATTTTCAAAGTGTTGATCCTGCAAATCAGTGTGACTCTGTCAAAGTGCTTACCAGCTTCCCTGAATATAGATGCTTCCCTGAATGGGGTCTTACCTGCTAATGTACTCAGATATTAAGGAACTGAGGGCTACAGATGGCTGACTAGTTGCATTCCTCTGTTCACGTTAAGGATTTAAATTTAGAAATAGTCCCCTCCCAGTTGAAAGTCTGGTTGTTATTTGAGCTATTGACGGAACATGGAGAAATAACTGCTGGGTTGTGTGCCACATTCTCGCCTAAGGGAGAAGAATGAAAGCAATGAGACAATAACTGTCCAGTGACAAAGGGGAAGGAAAACAAAAGTCTCAAACTGCAGTAAAGGGATGATATTGCCTGAATGTTATTGTGTATTTTTTCCCCTATCAGGGGTACAAGATAAACAGAGAGACAGAAGGCTGGAAAACAGCCCAGAAAGGCCTCTGCAGTTGCAGGAAGAATTTATTTAATGTGGATAAATAGGACGCAAGGATAACGACACCCGAGCCTGTTTATTTTTCTATATTAACTGTACAGATGACAGGAAGGATGTGCTGGGGGGTTGCCTAGAGCAGTGCCTCACTCTCTGAATACCATGTTGACAGAGGAAGCTCAGCAATCTGGAGCCAGTAGCATATGGTCTCATAAGCACAAAACTATTTCCTCCAGTCACTTGGGAAAGATGAAGAGTTTTAGGCAAATAACGTATAGAGAACAGGGAACTTGATTCTTCTTCTGTCACCTCTGCCAAGGGCACAAAGAAATTAAGACATTTGGCTGCAGGAGGACTCGGGACCTTTCAGAGGCATGGCTCCAAACAAACTGGCAGATGTAAACTAGGACTGAAGTGAGATTTCGCCAGAACAAGAAATTTCATTGAAATCCTGGTTCCCGAGACCGTCTGAGTTGAAATGAGAACCTCTCAGTACTCGTTAGTGTCTCAACCAACATGGCGCATTCAGATGTGCGTTTAAATCGCACAGCAGCGGTGGCAGCATCGTGCGATTTAAAGCAATGAGCACTTCTGGGTTGGTGTGAATGCACCAATTCAGCGTAACGCAAACTGTTGGAGTGCGGTTTTCAAAGCTGCTCAGAGCAGCTTTTAAAACCGCACTCCAACAGTTTGCGTTACGCTGAAATGTGCGCACTCGCTGCATTCACACCAACCTGGAAGTGTGCGTTGCTTTAAATTGCATAATGCCACCGCTGCTGCTGTGCGATTAAAAAGCACATCTGAATGCAACCTTAGTTTCTCGATTTACCAACTTTCCACTTACCGGTATCCTAGTGTTTATCGCTTTACTGTCCATTTCAAATCCCAAGAGATAATGCCGATGCAATACCACATTTCTGACAAGACAGAGGTGATGTTAGTAGGTAAGGTGATGGACTTGGCGGCCCCCATCATTCATGGGGTCTGTCCTCCATTGACCTCCCAGATACGGAGTGTAGGGGTGCTCCTCGATGCGCAGCTATTCCTGGATCTCAAGGTGGAGACTGTGGTGAGGAGTGCTTTCCGCCAGTTGCATCTCCCTTTGCCATCCCTAGCACCCCAAGGAGGGAGGACTAGAAGCATCATCATAAATGCATGATATTAATTAGGTGTTTTTTATGTGTTCCTGTTTCAGAGAAGAATCAGATGCCGGCACTGGTGCCCGCCGCGCAGGACACCCAGGCGGTGGTCGGACTCGCCAGTGCCACCCCCAGACAGTCATCAGACATAACGCTCCAATGTCTGGAGCTTTTATAACAAGGATGACGGAATCGCCATCTGCAAGGTAAGGCACGGGGGCTGGAACAACAGGGAATGGATTGTCCTATGACCTTTTAGGAATGGAAGATTGGCCACCCACCCACTTGTGGAGACAAAATGCAGGCAGGGCTTGACACAGACCATCGGTCTGATGCAGTATGGCACTTCTTATGTTCCTATCTTTTTATGCTCTTTAGATCTGCGGCAAAAGATTAAGGAGGCAGAGAGAGGGGACCACGTCAGTGCTAATCACCCATATTGAAAAGCTCCACGGCCAGATGGTAAGGTGGCTGGAGGACTTGGGTGTGGCCATGGAGCCCAAGCAACAGCACCAGAAGAAGGGGGGTGAAGGCAACCCACAAGCGATGGCATGTAAGCCCTTCCTCCCCCTCCAGCCCCGATGTGGAGACCCCCGGGCCCCGGAGAATGCTGAGGTCAAGGCCTTTTGGACTGAGTTGGAGAGGCCCACCTGGGACTTTGTGGCCAGCCTGCAGGTGACAGCAGCCACCATGGAGAACCCCCTGGTGGAACAGTTCCAGGTGGTCCAGGTGAAGAGGAAGAAGGTGGAGGCATACGGCCAGTACGTCTCTGCCGAGATGGAACGCCTGGAAATGTACCACCAGGCGCTCTCCGGGTGGCATCGGGACGTGAAAGGGGCATGGAGTTTGCTGTCTCCCATGGCTATGAGATGGAAGAGTCCCAGGTGGCCAGCCCTCAGCACTGTGCTGTGCAACAATGGCTGTTACCTTTCCCCCAAGTGCCGAAGTACAGGCCCAGAGACTCATAGTTTAATTTATAAGTTTCCTTTGAATGTTTGCTTTTGGTTTCAGAATGTTGATCTTGTTGTTTTGTTGTTGTTATTTAAATAGTTTTTATAGAAGTTGTTGTATTTCTTGTTACGAGCTTCGTTTGACCCGTCCAATCTTTTAACCCTATGTGCTGAAGTTCTGGCTGGCAGGTGGCAGAATCTCATACAGCTTGTTGATCCCTACCAGCAGCACCTGCCACCCCATGTAGTGTGCTTATTAACTCAAAGATGTGCTGTGCCAATAGCAGGGTCTCAACTTGCAGACAGCCCCCCAGGAGCTGCAGGGCTTGTGTTTGTGTGGGTGGGTGTGACAGAGAGAAAGAGAGACAGGCTTCTTGGCAGCAGGCAGCAGGTGGTGGGAGCTGGTGGTCAGAGGGGCTTTTATTTCAAGAAGCTTCAGTCATGGGCATCAGTGGGCATCAGTCATGGACAAACATGGGGTCACACACGTGTAACACGGGACTACATGTTTGGTAAATGTGTGGGGCCAAGGGTTTCACATGGATGTAATGTTACTATAAATTTTTTTTATGTAATTTTAAATGTTCCACATGTTGGTAATGTTGACTCTGAGAATTGTAGAACTCAAATTGGGGGCTCTCCTACGTCATCAGCCTGTAGGAAGTGCAAACAGATAACAACGTGTATTGAAAGCTGGCTTGCTAGACGAGCCTATGGAGATGTTAATGAACTTCCATTTTTACCTGGGGCTGCGTACGTGCTCTGGGACACATTCCCTAAACGCGGGAAAACCCAGACAAAGAAAGATAAATGCTATATAAGGACAGAGATCCTAGAGGGGAGAGGAGACTTTTTGGAGACTTCTTGGAAAAGCCATCTTGAACATCTACATACGAAAGCCAGCCAGAAACAGGCTGGGAGAAGCATGAGGTGAGAGAAGGATTTTGATCTCTAAAGCCAAGAGCCCAGCCAGTTTCCTTATGGCTGAGAAAACCAGAACTTCTGGACCTTGTTTTAGGGTAAGATGAATAGTTTAGGAACTCAACAATATAAGTTAGGAATGCGTTATATTTACCTTTGATTTCTATTACCACTCTGTTTAACTATCTTGTTTATGTAATCAATAAATATACTTCTTACTTTATAAAGAAGTGGTCTAGTGTCTAATATTGGAACACAAGTGAGCTACAAGAGCCCTCAAGCTCTTGCGAACCCAGAGAGTAAAGAGTCTGTAAACGGGAAGGATCGGGCCCTTGGGTGACATGAATTTTCATTGTGGCACACTTGAATTAGCCAGTGAGAGAAACTGATTCAAGAGAACTGTGCACAAGGGAAACTGAGTCACTCAAACCCAGTAAAGTGGGCATGCGGACACACCAAACCCGTGACAGCATCCATGGGTGGGTTCAGAGGAGTAGGCTGTTGGGGTGGGTGGGTTAGACTGGCATGCGGGCACTGGGCTTCTGGATGCAGTGGAATGGAATGCAGCCCTGAGTGACTGGAATGATGGTCCCAGAATCTAGTTGATGGTTCCTGGGGCAGGTGGGCATGACTGATTCAGGGATAGTGGAATGACAGCCTAAAGCCTATGGGGCACACTTCATTCAATCGTGCGGTAGGTGGTAGCAGCAGGTACAGGAAAGCACACAGGCAGGCACATGTAATACATTGTGTTATATTTCATCTCATTATGGTAGGTTTGCTGCATGCTGGATGTGGGCAATGGGCATTGGGCGCATGAGCACAGATGGGAGTTCTTCCTGGTTTTGGCAGGTGGCAGCCAGGGTAGCTGAATAGGGATACACCTACCTCTCCCCCTTGAAACCCCATCCCTCTCGTTCTATCTGGGAACCTCTCTCTCTGTCTTTCTCTCTCTGGTCATATAGTGCAGGTGGCAGCATGGGTGGGATCGTGTCTGTCTCTCCTTCTAGCAGTGGGGAGACTTTTTCTCTCTCTCTTATTTTTCTCTCTCTCTCTCACTCCCTCTACCTCTCTATGCATGAACAGCAGGCTGCATAAAGAAAAGGTGTAATGACAGCACCCTGTGAGTGGAATGACAGGGCACAAGAACCCTGAGGGTGGGTTCTGGGGCTGGAGTGGCAGCTTCTATATATTGGCCACAGCCCTCCCTGCCAGTAACGTAAGCCCCAGAACCCTGACAGTGCATCCTGGGGTTGGAGTGGCTGTTTCTTGATCCAGTTGAAAATTGGCTCTCTGTGCAAGGAATTATGGCCTCAGACCCATGACAGTGGGTCCTGGGGCTAGAGTGGCAGTTTCTAGGTATTGGCCAAACCCTCCCTGCCTGTAACTTGGCCCCAGACCCCTGATGGTGGGTCCTGGGACTAGAGTGGCTGTTTCTTGATGCGGTGGAATGACATCACCTCTGTGTGAGGAATGATGACCCCAGACCCATGGCAGTAGATCCTGGGGCTTGAGTGTCAGCTTCTAGGTATTGACCACAGCCCTTCCTGCCAGTAGCATAGGCCCCCAAACCCTGGCGGAGTGTCCTGGGGCTGGAGTGGCTGTTTCTTGATGCAGTGGAATGACATTGCCTCTGTGCGAGGAATGATGGCCCCAGACCCATGATGGTGTGTCCAGGGGCTGGAGTGGCAGCTTCTTGGTATTGACCACAGTCCTTCCTGCCTGTAACTTGGCCCCAGAACTCTGACAGCGAGTTCTGCGGCTGGAATGACTGTTTCTTGAGGCGGTGGAATGACATTGACTCAGTGCGAGGAATTATGGCCCCAGACCCATGACTGTGGGTCCTGGGGCTAGAGTGGCAACTTCTGGATATTGGCCACAGCCCTCCCTGCCTGTAACATGTCCTTAGAACCCTGATGCTGGGTCCTGGGGCTGGAGTGTCTATTTCTTGATGCAGTGGAATGACATAGGTCCCAGAACCCTGATGGTGGGTTTCTTGATACAGTTGAAAATTAGCTCTCTGTGCAAGGTATGATGGCCCCAGACCCATGACGGTGGGTCCTGGGGCTAGGGTGGCAGCTTCTGGGGCTGGAGTGGCTGTTTATTCATGCATTGGACTGACATCGCTTCTGTGCGAGGAATGATGGCCCCAGATTAATGACGGTAGGTCCTGGGGTTAGAGTGGCAGCTTAAATATATTGGCCACAGCCCTCCCTGCCTGTAACTTGGCCCCAGAACCCTGGCGGTGGATCCTAGGGCTGGAGTAGCTGTTTCTTGATGTGGTGGAAAGACATCACCTCTGTGCGAGGAATGATGACCCCAGACCCATGATGGTGTGTCCTGGGGCTAGAGTGGCAGTTTCTAGGTATTTACCACAGCCCTCCCTGCTGGTAACTTGACCCCAGAACCTTGACGGCAGATCCTGGGGCTGGAGTGGCTTTTTCTTGATTTGGTGGATTGACATTGCCTCTGTGCAAGGAATGACAGGCCCAAGAACCCGTGGCACAGACAGAATGGGCAGCATTGGCAGCAACAACAGCAGACATTTGTTGCCAGGGTACAGAACCCTTGGCACATATGGCATATAGGCCTGGCCTGGGGGCCACTGGCACCAGCAGACAGTGGTTTTCCAGGGTGCAGAACCCTTTGCACAGACAGGATATAGGCCTGGGGGCCATTGGCACTAGCAGCGGAAGACATTGGTTGCCAGGGCAGGCAGTCAGGTGGCGTGGCATGAGTGGCAGTCAGGAAGAATGAGGCAGGGTTCGAGCTTTGCAGCCTGGGTAGGCAAGCAGACAGGGAGTGTGGCATGAGAGGCAGTAGGGAAGGTGGGCTTGGGCAGGCTTTGAGCCAGGCAACCTGGGTGGGCAGACAGGCATCTTGGCATGGGAGGCAGGAATGTGGACTGAGGCATGCTTTGAGCTTGGCCACAACCTGGGAGGGCAGATTGGCAGCATGGCATGGGAGGCAGTAGGGCAGGCAGGCTGGTACATTGGCAGAAGGGCACTCAGATAGGCTAGCAAAGACTGTGAAGCATGAGGGAGCAAGAGTCAGTCAGTGTCATATAGGTGGGCAGAGATCTTGTAGCCATAGGTCAGTTGGCAGGCTTACAGTTTGTTTCCCAATGCCACCCTGCATCATGAGATCAGTCAGATAAGGCATCTGAGGCCGTCTAGTATGAGAGAGAGAGGCAGGATGAGTGCCAAGCATTGGGAGGGAGGAACAGCACCTCAGCAGCACAGGAGCAGTAGCCCTAGCCCAGATTGAGGAGGAGGAAAAGGAGCCCCATCCTGACTGCCCCTGGCATGGGATGGCGTGTGCCACTGCACCATCACGCATTGTCCAGGGGCAGCTTGGGGAATCCCAGCAGTGGAAGGTTCACCTTCAAGAAGAGCAACCACTCCACCAACTTGGTCCCCAGTCTCAGGCAGTGCGGGGAGCAAATGTACCCCACCACAGAGAACACCTGCTCGTGGGGGGACACTGGTTGGTGGGCAAGACAGGATTCTCTTGGCCACTTTCAACAGGGCCAGCCACACATTGGCCTTACCGGCCCAGAAGGCCAAGGGATCGCTGCTGGGATCAATGCATGGCTCATCCTCCAGCTAGGTCTCCACTGCTGCTGAAGCACCATCATACTCCCTCTGGTAGCTCTGGGTGGGCAACACCTGCCCCACTGCCCTTAGCCACACTGCTTGCCCTTTTGTGCTGGTTCCCATGATCCCCAGTGTGGCCTGCACACAGAAGGATCTTCTGGCACTAGTAGGGGTCCAGCTGTTGCTGCTCATCCTGCTGCTGGTGCTACTTCTACCACTAGGGCTGTGGGCAGGGATAGACCCAGATGGCTGGAAGGGGTCGCTGCTCCTACTCCCACCATCCCCATGGGCATCCTGCTGCATGGCCCACTCTGCCAGCCGGATCTTCTGCACCAGCGTACCCTTCCGGAGGTCATAGACCACTGTCTCACGTGCCATGATGCCCTTGATCCTGGGGTCAGACATAGTCCAGGACATATTCCTCCTGGTGCAGGAGCTCATCAAAGTGCACACTCAGCCCCGCTTTCAGCTTCTGTGCCAGGTCAAGCACCTCCTCGGGGAGCTTCCTGCCTGGAGGGCCACAATCCCGCCCCCCGATAATCTCATCCAGGCTCCTCTTGAGACTATGGACCAGTGGGGTCACCTGGCTGAGGGTGGCAGTGGAGCTGCTCACAGTCTCTGTCACGGCCAGGAACGTTCTCAGGATGAAAACCATCTGAGCAATCATCTCCCATTCCTCCCTGTTGCACCCTGGAGGTGCCTCAATGTTTGTCTCTAGTTCCACCTGATGCAGGCCGACCTTCTGTTCAAGAAGCCGCTCGAGCATCAGGAAGGTGGAATTCCACCTGGGGGAGACATCCTGGATGAGCATGTGCACCGGGGACCCTCGCTAGGCCTGCTTCTCCTGGAGGAGCTTGCTGCCCTTCACGCTGTGATTGAAGAACCCCACAAGTTTCCTCCCCCGCTCGACCAGGGAGCTAAAGGTGCCTGGCCAAATCCCCTTCTCCCCTAAGTCCAGATTGTCCTTCACCATGAGATGGAGGGTGTGTGTGCCGCAAGAGATGCTTGTGAAGCCCCTGTCATGGACTGCCTCGAGTATATTGGCCACATTGTCCGTGACCACACACCCCTTGGTAAAGGCCACACCTGGCATGACCTACTCCCTTACCATGGTGGCCAGGGCTGCCTCGAGGTTCCTTGACGTGTGGGAGCTGTCCATGACTTGTGCCTGATGCAGGGCCCACCTGTACCCTGCTTCAGGACCCCTCCTGCCACTGCCAAGCACTGACTCTGGGTCCTACCACCAGTGTTCAGTCATTGCCAGGTATGTGTGCTGGACATTTCTGGTGGACCACAGGTCAGTGGTGAAGTGGACCGTGCCCCCCAGCCACTTCCAGATGCTCCCTCACTTGCTCCTTTAAGCCCTATAGAGCTGTGGCACCACAGTCCAGCTCAGGGAGGAGCGGGAAGGCAGCTTAAAGTTGGGGGCCAGGAACCCAATCAGCCACTGGAAGCCCTTGTCCTCCACAATTGAGAAGGCCTGCCCATCCAGGGCAATCATCTCGGCCAACAGGTGCTTCGCTTTCTCTTGGAAGCCAGTGACATGGCGCCCTGCCGATGGCCTTGACAGATCCCCCAGCCCAGCTCCTCCATGGTGGACTGACGGTGCTGCTGGGGAGGCTCCTGCTGCTGTTCTGTCCCCCTAGGAGGAGGAATACTGCTCCTGCTGCTAGAGGCAGCAGTTGGTGCTGGTACAGGACACTTGTCCGCTGAAGGAGTTGGGTGCCTGGCTGCTGCAGTCAGGAATGCGCTTTCATACACTTCTCCTGACTTCCCACTGAGCAGCAGAACACTGTGCCATGACTTTAGGTGCCTTGCCATTGCCGTTGTCCCCAGGTTGCTGAGCACCTGCCCATGCTTTACCACCTTTTTGCACACAGTGCACTGCCCCTCTCTGGGATCATCTGCCTGCACCTGCTTAAAATGATCCCAGACTGAGGATTTTTTCCCCACTCCAGCCTTCTGGATCCCCCAGGGTGATGCACTGCTGCCAGTGCTGCTGGGAGGGGGAGAACTTGGTGGCTCTGGCGACACAGCTCTGGGAGGAGGCACAGTCATTGCCTCAGCTGCAGACATCTCCTCTGCGGCACTAGCGTCTGCCTCCGACTCACTGTTGTCCACGATCACGGTGATGTCCCATGAAGGTGAGTACTGGGACCCTGAGGCTAGACTGCCCATGCCTGCCATGCTGCTGGCACTCTCCCTTTGCCCCCCTGTATAGCTGCTGGTGCTGCTGCTGCTACTCCTCTCCCTACTGACATTGCCCAGGGATTGGGCCCTGCCTCTTGCAGCCGGGGTGCGATCCACCAGCTCTGGACTGCTGGGGATCGCCTCGACAGTGGGGGACATTGGTGGCCCTGTAGGAACATCAGAAGCAGCACCAGCACCTGCTCCAGCCCTAGCACCAGCAGAGACAGACACAGCCTTATGTACTGCAGGACTTCCAGTGCCCTGCATGGCAGTGGAGGAGGGCACTGCCAGGAGGCGACGCTGAGACAATGAAACCTGGGGCCCTAAAGCAAGCCTGCTGAGTTTGGGGCGTGGTGATGTGCTCAGGCTACTGCTTCTGCCTGCTGCCACTCCCGTGGCATGGCCCCTTCTACCTCTGGGACATGCCCCATTGCCTCCCCTATGGGCAGCAGACAGGCCTCTCCTTCCCGTCTCCATTTCTCCCTCCAAAATAATGTTTTTATATTTTTTTTAGTTTTTTAAGTTATTTTTTATCTAATATTATATCTATCTATCTCTACACTAAATCTAACTGCTATTAAGTATTCTAAAACCTATTGAACTAAATGGAATATCCTAATAATTAACTACAAAGGCTTTGTCCTACAAACAAACTGTATCTCTATCTATCTCTATAACTAAGCTAACTACAATGTATATCTATCTATCTATCTATCTATCTATCTATCTATCTATACATACATTATTACACAGGGGGAAACACAAAGAACACAGGGAGGGATGCAAAACTGAAATGAAAATCAATATAATAATAATCCTATTCTAAATAAATCCAAAACATAAAATGGGGGAAGGGAATCAGGGATGGAATAAAAGGGAGAGGGAAAGGATTCAATGGAGGGGGGAGGGAGAAAGGAAGATTGAACACAGGGAACACAGGGAGGGGTAAAAACAAAACATAACATCTAAATCTATCTAATCTAATCTAAATAAATGATAATTTGGAGGTAGATGGGTTGGATGGGTGAAAGAGGAGGAGGATTGCAATGGACTGAGGAGAACAAATCTGCTGAGAAAGGGAGCCTTCTGAAACGCCTGCTATTGGGAACAGTGACTAGCTCAGAAGGTGTTGGGAAGGGGGGACGCAATCAGTTTTGTTTCTTGCTGCGGTGCCCGCCTCACCGCAAGTGCCATTGGCTCCGTGCAGCCTAGTCCATGGCCAACTGCAGACTGTGAAGCCCGTGGTCTGAGGTGAAAAGTGATGGTGATTCATCAGGCTGACTGCTACTCCAAGTCTCTCCACCCCCGGTGCCTGGAAGTCTGCTCCTCAGCTGACGCCCTCTCCCTGTCACATTTTGCCTTCCAGTGACACATTTTTGCCACCCAAACTCACCCGAACGCAATCCGAACTGAGCGAACTGTTCGGTCATTTCAATGTTAGGAATTGAGTTCAGTTCGGTCTGTTCATGCTCACGTTCGGTCGTCCGAACAGGCCGAGTTCAGGCCAAGCTCCGAACTTCTGAACTGCGTTCGCCCATCTCTATGGGTTGCATACTTGCAGACTGCATCATCATTTTTGTGGATTCTAGTCAGCTAGACTAACATACGTAACTTGATTGTGAAAATGCAATGACAACGCACACATACACAAAGAAGCTTGGAAAGGTTTGTGCTGGGCACAGTTTAGATAAGAAATTGAATGAATTAGGTCTCAATCCAAAGTACATGATATTATCTATTCACTGAAGTAGGAATGTGCATTCCACATAGCAAAAAGAACTGATCAACCATGCACCAAAGAAATCCTTGATTGATTCCCAAAAGAAAGCCCCCAGAGTGCCATTTGGCAGGGGGACACTATAACAATAAAATTATTATTATTTTATTTTTATTAAAAAGACCAAGGAAGGAACCACCTACAAGACCAATGAAGTCACAAAAAAGTGTCCACACAGGAGTTTAGCTCGATTGGCCTAAATTAAGCAGTGAACATTTGTGCAGGGTCAAGCCTATACGCTTTCAAAGTCCATTAGAATTGAAGGAGTGTCCAAATCCATAATGACAGCTTTGAAAATCTAACCAGAGACCTTTATTTAAACCCAAAGGGACGTTTCCTTGCATGGTTTTGTTATCAGAGACATGTCGCGTCCATCTGGGTGAAAGATTGCATGGCCCTGTTGTCAATGGCACTGAAAGATGCCATGTCTGTCACAAGAACTGATCGGCTCTGAGCTTGGTATGCATCTCTGATCAGCCTTTGCTTATTATTATTATTAACAAACATTTATATAGCACCAGCAGTGTACCTGGCACTTTACAAAGTAATAAAATAGACATGGTCCCTGCCCCTAGGGTTTACAATCTGAGAGCCAGGAGCTGGGGTAGAGACATAGGAAGGGGAACAGAAGGAGAGACAAGGGGTCTAACATTCATGAAGATGCGAGGTCTCAAGTGCACATACTTGGCTTGGTTACGATGAGAATGACAGCAGACAGGTCCACGTGGCAAGGATAAGGGTTAACAGACTGTAGGTATAGGAAATAGTGGCTCAGCAGGATAAAGAGTCAGACAGAGCAGAGCGAAAGAGGTGAGTTTTAAGGAGAGATTTGAAAGTATGAAGGGAGGGGGCAAGGCATATGTGGACAGAAAGGGAGTTCCAGGCATGGGGGGCAGCAAGTGATCAGGGACGAAGGTGCTTAGGGGAGCAGGGAAGGCGTGGAAGGGTGAGAGAAGGGACAGAGGAGGAGCGAAGTGCACAGGCTGGAGTATGGAGGGCGATAATTGCAGAGAGGTAGGCGGGAGCAAGGTTGTGAAGAGCTTTATAGGTGAAGACTAGGAGCTTGTGCAGGATTCGTTCAGGAAGGGGAAGCTAGTGAAGCGAAGAGAGAAGGGGCTGCACATGGTTGAAGCGACTGGCGAGGTAGATGACCCTGGCAGCAGAGTTTTGGACAGAGATGAGGGGAGAAGGGTGAGACCGGAGAAGGCCAGAAAGAAGGAGGTTACAGTAATCGAGGTGAGAGATGACCAGAGCATGAACAAGAGTTTTGGCAGACGAGAGAGAGAAAAGGGTGAATCTTAGCAATGTTATGGAGGGAGAAGCGACAGGATTTAGCAACAGAGTCAATGTAGGGTTT
>QEPC01009441.1:1370712-1385259 GCA_003113815.1 Sphenodon punctatus | reverse complement strand
CATGCCAATATCGTTACCACCAGAGTGGATTACGATGCACGAAGGCAGGTCAGAAAGAGATGAAATGAATTGCCTTTCCTTCTTTAAAGATGGCAATACATTGGACCATCGCTTCCCCCCCCCCCTTCTGATCCATCTTACGGTAACATTGCATAAATTAAAATTGATGTCCGCGTGTTCCGTGCTGAAGAATTGCTCTAGTCTTGTGATGTATGAATCACCAATGATTCAAATGTTCTACATCATTACTTAATAGAACATGCCACGCAATTACTTATCAGTAGACTGTTGTTTACAAAATGGATTTAAGAATTGTCTTAAATGAACTCACCTAAAGTCTGTGGTGGAGCGAAAGATGTGTTTTTTCCTGCAGGCCGTCTGCAGAATGTATCAGGGGAGTTGGTCTGCACAGTAAATGGAAATTGAGGATGTTAGTACATGTGTATTATTTTTAGTTTACATATTTTTTAAATATGTATTTTCTCTCCCAAAGGATGGATATGTTTTCATCTGTTTTTTGGTACAATTGAAGTACAATTGTATTTCACTATAATAACTACATGTTAACTATATTTCACTATACTATTAGTACCTTAGTATTGTATATTAGTATTGTACAGTACAATATACTAAATCATTGAACTATTATATATATATATATATATATATATATATATATATATATATATATATAATGTGTGTGTGTGTGTGTGTGTGTGTCATCGTACATGTGTAGTAATATTGTATAAATATTTCTATCAGTATACAATTGTAGAAATACATAATGTAATATGCTACTATATATATTATATATATATATATGATATATGTTGTGATAATTTAAATAATAATATTTATTATTATAGTATACGATGATATTATACATATTGTATGTTGTAAGTAATATTATAATATATATAATATTATAAAACAGTACTGCATTATGTATTGTAAATGATCATTGCATAATATTAAATATTATATATATATGATATATTATGCAATATATATATGATATATTATGCAATGATATATATATATAATATTATAGCTATACGATATATAATATATATTATATGAAAATAAGACACTAGATGTCAATATGTTATTATGTATATAATTCACTTCATGGACTTCAAGGAACCTAAAGCAGTGATTTCAAATCCTGCTATGATTGTCAAGGCCAAAAATACAAGGCAGCAACTGCGAGGCAGGGGCAATGGAGGATTTTTTAAATTATTTTTTTTTAAAGTCAATCTTAATTGAGAACACGGAGGAGGGGGGGGCGATAGCCAGTGGCATTGTTACATAGCCGGTGGCATTGCTATATAGACCCCGGCGGGGGAGATAGTAGCCACCCGGTAGCTGCGGTAGCTGCCATGCTGGCTCCTGGCAGGGGGATCACTAGATAGAGACCCCGGGGGGGGATAGCTGCCCGGTAGCTGCAGTAGCCGCCATGCTGGGCTGGCTCCTGGCAGCGGGATCACTAGATAGAAACCTCCCGGTAGCTGCGGTAGTTGCCATGCTGGCTGTCTCCTGGCAGGGGGATCACTAGATAGAGATCCGGAGGGGGGGAATAGCCACCTGGTAACTGCGGTAACCGCCGTGCTGGCAGGGACCGTGTATAAGGGAATTGGGACTGTGACGGGAGCACGTAGAAGACAGGGCAGGGGGGCACCTGGCATAGGAGTCACTAGATAGAGACCCCAGGGGGGGGATAGCCGCCCGGTAGCTGTGGTAGCCGCCATGCTGGGCTGGCTCCTGGCAGGGGGATCACTAGATAGAGACCCCGGGGGGGGGATAGCCACCCAGTAGCTGTGGTAGCTGCCATACTGGCTCCTGGCAGGGTATCACTATATAGAGACCACGGGAGGGGGGGATAGCCACCTGGTAGCTGTGGTAACTGCCATGCTGGCGGGGACCATGTATAAGATAATTGGGACCGGGACAGGAGCACGTGGAGGACAGGGCAGGGGGGCTCCTGGCAGAGGACTCACTAGATAGAGACCCCAGGGGGGGATACCCGCCTGGTAGCTGCAGTAGCTGCCGTGCTGGCTCCTGGCAGGGGAATCACTAAATAGAGACCCCGGGGGGGATAGCCGCCTGGTAGCTGCGGTAGCTGCCGTGCTGGCTCCTGGCAGGGGGATCACTAGATAGAGACCCGGGGGGAGGGGGGGATAGCCACCTGGTAGTTTTGCCAGTGTTTCCCTGTGTTTGAGGTTTATACATTATTTATTTTAAGCTTGATGTGCATGTAGATTGCGTTTTCTTCCATCCAGTGTTAACCATGGGAACTCCTTGCTGCTGCGTTATGCCATGCCACTGGCCTACCATCTCCCTGGCTCCACCTACCATCTCCCTGGCACCGCCTACCATCCCTCTTTCACGCCGGCAGGCCAGGCAGACTTACTGCCCCTCCAAACTCAAAAGCCACCAGCCGCACCTGGCGGGAGCATAAGTAACCTCCGATCATGGCAGGGCTAACATGGGATGTGCACTGGGTTCCCAGCTAGTGCAGATCCCATGTTAAGCCCTTCCACAGTCTGGCGTAGGCATCCCCCAGACTGTGTGTCACACCACGTCTCTGTTCGCAGCGGTGACAAGGACCGTCACAGGTTGCTAGGCAACCTGATGCAAAGCTGCGGGGAGTAGCCCCAGCGGACAATCAGAGTGGTGCGGCACAGCCTGATAAACGGTGTGTGCACCCTCTCCTAACACCTCCATGAAGGCCCCACCCCGACGCAGTGTTCAGCTGGCGGCCGGGCGCCCAACGTAGGAGGCGGAGCCGTAACCGCTTCCCAGCCACAGCTGTATCTTGGGGCTCTATAAAGCAGCCGGCGGGGCAGCAAGACCCTGCCAGTAATCACGAGAGAGGCTTGCTCCTGTATCTGTGTACCTTATCTATTCTTGAGAGCATTATTAGAATACCCTGGGGTTGTGTCCCTATCATGTTGTCTGTTTGCATCCCTTAGCCCCTCCTGTCTCCTGCAGAGTGAAGGTTTGTGAGCCCCTTCCTCCCATCCCTTCAACCACCTTTCCCTTTTCTTCCGTTCCTTCCCACCAGTGCTTCCCTGCTTACGAGTTCTCTCCCCCTTCCCTCACAACTCCCCCCCGCTTCCAGTCCCTCTGCACCCCCTCCCAGGACCCCTTACCAGTGGCCTCCTCCACCTGTCTTCACATGGTGACCTGGACCCTGCGAAGTGTAAGTACCCTTGTTGTGTTTGTACATGTCCCCTGTTCCCCTTGGCCATTGGCTTCTTCTCCTTCCCTATGATGATCTGGGTTGCCCCCTAAGTTGGAGGGAAAGCCCAAACACGATCCTGAGGGAAGTACTGTTGCCTCTGTGTGCCCTTCAGGAGAAGGAAGCTGGCCGCCACCCTACCCGTACCCCTTACCCCTTACCCCCTTCATCCCGGAACTCTTATTACCCTCCCCCCCTTTACCATGACACTGTGGTAGAGCAGGCCAACATGTTCTAATGGCCCGCTCCAGCTAACCTCAGCCTGTGGATGGAGCAGTTCCTGGCGGGTGCAGTAGCCTCATCGGCCACTGCACCCACCCATCAGGGAGGAGGCAGGGCCATGCTGAGGAGAACCAGGGGTGAGTCGTGCGGATCCACAACCTCACGTCCCCCGCCCTCCCCCCACCTTCTCTCCAGCCCTGGCTGCCAGAATGTTTGTTCGGCAGCTGGGCAGATCCCTACCCAAAGGGAGCGGGTTCACCCCGGGACATGACGGCTTCTCAGCCATCACGTCTGAAAATACCCATTGTCTTCCCCCATCCCTTTAATTTGTTAATGAGTTTATTTCTATGGCAAAATTGGATTGTGCACTCCCATAAACTCACCAACAGGGGCAGGAGTAATCTGCCTCTCCTTTTGTATTTAAAAATTAACACACAAATAAAATAATGAATGAGACAACAAGACCTGGAAGAGATATTCACTTAGCATTTGGTGTGTAGAAATGTGATGCTGCCCTTCAGTGTCTGGATAAGAGGGACAAATACAACAACAATAACGGATATACAGTAGCAGTATAAAATAAATCTATCAAACAAACTACTGCTACAAAAAGTAACCAAGTGTTCACAATTTAATACACAAGAGAAAAATATATAAATATTTGAAGAGCACAAGAAACAAATACCCAGAACGGACCCAACGTTTTGCCAAACACTCTGGCTCCTTCAGGGGTATTCTTGTATCTCATATGGTATACATCATGGGTATTCGTGTGTCTCGTATTGATAGATAATGAATATAAAGTCTGTTTAACTTTCAATAGCAACAATCAGCTTTCCTTTAGATCCTGAGGTCAAATGTGCCTTTCACAAAGCCTTACCAAGGGCGCAGTAGGAATTATTCAAAGAGCATACAGACAGCAACTGTAGGATGTGCACTCCTTTTATGCATGATTTAAACTAAAGTTGCCACCTGGTCTTAGTTAACTAATACAGCGCGTGTCTAGCTCTGGGGTCGACAGGGACTCTTTGCCAGCTTTCTTCTGTTATTACTGAGGCAAAACTCAGTAATAACAGAAGGGACAACATACATCCGTTGTTCCCAAAATGGTGGCCTGTGGATACCTGGTAGGCAGTGAGGCTGTGGTGAAATCAGTTCCCACTGGCACTGGTCCATCTCTAGGAGAGAAGAGGGGGTGAGAGATGACTGTAGTGCTGCCCATAGGAAACAGTGACCAACACCTCCACCTTAAAGTCATCCCCTGTCCCCTCTTCTATGTCCCAGTGCCATCTAAAACTAGAGCCACAAGCAGCCCATAATGTATTGTGACACAGTCAGCTCTAATGTGAGCAGTGGTCTGGGTGACATTTTTAGGGATACATTTGCCACAGGGATACATTTGCCACAGTCTAGCACACGGCTACACAATATGGGTATTTTCAGTTCCCACTAGTACCTACACTCACCACCTCCCTCTGGGCTTTTACCCCAGAGAGGGCAGGGCAAAGGGACTGTCATACCCCTTTCTGACTTAACCCCACACCTTATTGAGGATTGTGACATCACAATATTTTACAGGGGCATGGTCATGTCATAAAGGGAGCTGTAAAGTTCTTATGGTCTGCTCTCTTTCTGACATTGCCATCCCCTGCTGCCTCCGGAAACCTCAATTTTCCTGCGCTACCAGGTGTAAAAAGAAGGCTTGGAGTCTGGGAGGTTTATTTAAGTTTCTCGTTTATTGTTAGAAGTTAAATTAAGAGCAATCCATTGCTAGTTGCTGCTGTGCAGCCAGCTTGCCCGCCCACCCGCCCGCCCACCTGGGAGAGAGGTTCCAAGAGAGAGAGAGAGAGAGAGCAGAGACAGGTAAAACACCTCCCACAAGACTTGACTGTACCATGCCCCGCCAGGCCTGAGGTGTGCCCAGTTTCCTTGAGCCTGGGCTATACCAAGTCCCCCTATAACATCTTTCCTCCTTTTTCCCCCCAAAAACGTTCCCTTGTTCTACAACATCAACAAAATTAACACAAGGGACAGGAAAAAGAAGAAAAAAGAAAGAAAAAACCCCGAAATTAAGCTTCTAGTGACCCGCTGGGCCAGAGTCCCCACGTTTTATCTCCCGAGGGTAATGTCGTGTGTGTGTATGTGTGTGGCCAGAGGTTGCTAGCACTTGGCCACCACTGGAGCCTCATCTTTACCATGGGCTCTAATCGGTTACATAGTCCTTTAGGTACCCAGGCGCCCTGAGCAGGCGGCCCACCCTGGACTCCCTTCCACTCTGTCACTGGGGAGTCTGATTCTCTGTTCGGGTTACCCTCCTCACCTTTTAGGTGGGGCATCTTGATGTCTCCTGTGTCATCTGTTGTGTCTCTTTGTGTTGGTGGAGTTTCCTTTACTACTCCCTGGATCCACTCTGGCTCCTCATTTAAATGCTGCAGGCTGTAGTCATCCTCTTCACCCCCTCCTGTCCTGGTCAGTCCGGGGTGTGCCTTCTGTCGCAGAAGTTGGGTCTCTGGCTGCCTCCCTTGGCTGTGTCTCACTCATAGGTATTTCCTATTTCGCCATATGGAGCGTCTCTCTCAGGTGATCACTTCATATGATCTGGGTGGGGGCTACTGTTTTCTCTATGATCCCCTTGGCCCATGTGTTGTTGGTGCCTTCTGCTGGTTGGATCCACACATGTGTGACTGTTTCCAGAGGGGGAAGGTCTCATGCCGACCTTTCGTAGTATCTGGCTTACCTGTGCTGGGCTGCGAGCAGTTCCTGGTGACGGTATCTTTCTGTTTTTGCTTCCAATTGCTTATTTGACATGAGAATCAGTGTTCTTGTCCTATGGCCCAACAGTGCCTGCGCTGGGCTGCTGCTACAACCCTGAGTGGGTGTGTTGTGATGAGCTAGGAAGGAGAGGTAGGGGTCTGTACCATTCTTTGTTGCTCGACTGAGGAGTCTCTTTGCTATCTTTACTGCTGATTCCACTTTGCTGTTGCTCTGTGGGTAGGCAGGGAATGAGGTGACGTGTTCAAACTCCCAGTTCCAGGCGAATTCCTGAAACTCCACTGATGTGAACTGAGAGCCATTGTTGCTCATCAGCTGGATCGGTATGCCATTTCTGGCGAAATGGGCTCTTAGCTTTTCAATGACAACTCTGGACCGGGTGTCTGGACCCCATGTCCCACCCACCGAGGGTGGTGGCTGACACATAGTTTCATTTATTTAGATTAGACTAGATAGATTTAGTTATTATTTTAATTTTTTTAACCCTCTCTGTGTTCTTTCTCCCTACCCTCCATTGAATCTTTTGCTCCTCCCTGTATATATTCCATCCCTGATTCCCTTAACCTGTTTTTGGATTTATTTAGAGTAGGAGATTACATTGATTTAGGTTTCATTTCAGTTTTGTACCCCTTCCTGTGTTGTTTATTGTGACCTATCTGTGTACCCCCCTCCATCCCTGTGTGGATAGATAGATAGATAGATAGATAGATGTAGGCGTTAGCTTAGCTATAGAGGATAGGTAGAGATAGTCTGTAGTGATTGAGTTTTAATATTTTATATAAGGATGGGCGAACGCATTTCAGATGTTCAGAGTTCGGACCGACCTCGGTCTGTTCGGATGTCCGAACTGAACAGTCGAACCGAACTTTCGAATGACCTAACAGTTCGGTTGTGTTCAGATGATTTGGATGAGTTCGGGGGCAGGAAAAATGTCTTTTCAGGGGGAAAAAATGTTAACTTTCGGTTTCGGTTAAGTTTCAGTTTTGGTTTCAATAGTGCTATTTTTGACTGTTCGGCCAAGTTCGGCCAACCCGAACTCGGCTGAACCAAACCATCGAACCTGATCTCGCGTTTCGAACCGAATGACCAAACATCCGAAACACATTCTGTTCGCCCATCCCTATTTTATAGTGTATTTGTAGGAATAGGTCTTTGTAGATATTAGATATAGGGATGGGCGAACGCGGTTCGGAAGTTTGGAGTTTGGCCTGAACTCGGCCTGTTCAGATGACCGAACGGGAACCTGAACCCGAACCCGAACATACCAAACAGAACCAAACACCGAACAGCGAAATGGCCGAACAGTTCAGTCAGTTCGGATCGCGTTCGGGTGAGTTCAGGTGGCAAAAAAAGGTTCACTGTAAGGTGACAGGGAGGGGTAGTACTAGTCACTGAGGAGCAGACTTCCAGGCACCAGGGGTGGAGAGGCTTGCAAGAAATGAAACTATCTGCCTCCCCCCTTCCCAACACCTTCTGAGCTAGTCACTGTTCCTGAATAGCAGGTGTTGAGTAGGATTATTAGATTGCTTTAAGTTTCATTTCAGTTTTGTACTGAAACCTTGTGTTTGTGATTCCCCCCCATCCCATAGAGAGAGAGATAGAGAATATAGATATAGGGAGATAGAGAGATAGGCTGGGATATTAGACAGTTGTAGGAGCTAGCTTAGTGATAGAGATAGCGTTAGTGATAAGTTTTAGTGTTTGTAGGAGTAGGTCTGTGTACTTATTAGATAATCCATTTAGTTCATAGCATTTAGAATAGTTAATAACAGTTAGATTTAGTGTAGATAGATATATATAATATTATATAAAATAAATAAATAAATAAACCCCATATAAAAACAAAAACAAATAAAAAAGAAAAGAAAACCATATAAAACCCAATAAAAAAACAAAAAAACATATAAAAAACAAAAAAACCACCCATAGCATTTCCCAAACATCCAAACAGAATGGCTGAACAGAACGGCAGAACGGCAGAACAGAACGGCTGAACCGAACGGCCGAACCCAGCGAACTAACCGAACTGCCGAACCGAATAGATAAACCAAACGCAGCTGAACCGAACGGACGAACCGAATGGACGATCCGAACACAGCCGAACTGAACAGCCAAACCCGAAGCGCGATCTGTTCACCCGTCCCTAATTAGATACCTCTGAGAAATCTAAATTCTGCTCCTGCTGTGCAAAATCCAATGCTGCCTCTGGGCAATCCAATGTCTGCTCCTGCTGTGTCAATGTTGCCAATGCTGCCTCTGGACAATCTAAAGTCTGCTCCTGCTGTGTCAATGTTTCCAATGATGCCTCTGGGCAATCTAAAGTCTGCTCCTGCTGTGCCAATGTTGCCAATGATAATTCTAGGAAATCTAAAGTCTGCTCCTGCTGTGTCAATGTTTCCAGTGATGCCTCTGGGCAATCTAAAGTCTGCTCCTGATGTGCCAATGCTAATGTTAATGTCCCCGCTTACTATACAATTCATAGCTGTATTTTTCCTGTTTCAAATCCCCACTGTTACATGTAACATTTTTTTTCATTATTACTTTTATATTAGTTTTATTGTTTGTTTTGTTAATAATGTAAATATTGATGTGTTTGCCATACTTTGTAATACAAATAATCAATAAATGCTTATTTATGTCATTAACCCAAGACTAACTGATTAGCACAGCTGAGTCAGGCGGCGTGATGATTGCTATTATGCCCCGCCCCCTAGAGCCACCGGCGTTGCACGCACTTTCAGTCACTGAATGCCGTCACTGATGCCGTCAATGACTTCCCTGCCCCCACCTGTCCTTACGTGACCACCTTCCCTTGTCATGTAATGATTTTTTAAATTATTACATTATTGTTCTTATTTTGTAATAATACAATTACTGCTGTGTTGTGTTGCTCATGGCATACTTTCTATGCCCAAAAATATGGTCTGTGTGTTGAATGCCCTCCTCTGTGTCTTCTGCTAGTTTCAGTCAGGCTAGCACCTGAGCTTTACGCATCCCACCTCTAGCCAAATGTCCCCTCCCCCAGACTAAAAAGGTTTCCCCAGTGTAGTAGCCACTGCTAGTCAAACCTCCCCTCCCCCACCTTCTTGGCAAGCCTGAGATGAGTGACTCAGTGAATGACTCATAATACTCTCACTTAGCATGCCACTAGACAACCGTCCCCTCCCCCACCAGCCAAATTTTACTTGAATTTGAACTTGCAAGCCAAGTTAACTGGGTGGGCATTTGTGAGAATGTTTGGAGCCATCTTGAAGAACCTTGTTTACAAGGTAGCAACCGTCTGTTCTTCTTCTCACAAATAGGAGAGTACCAGGCCTAGAAATAGGCGGTGGGGGAATTTTCTATTAAAAATCAAACTTAATGCATACTGGCTGCATGCAAAAGAACAAGAGTTTATTATGTAGTAAAACAGGTAAGTATATTTACAGGGAACCTCTACATATAGTGAAGTCTCTTATATAGAAACAAGTGGTTCTCCTGTATTTGTCTTGCTTTTAAAAATTGTTTGAAAACAAAATTAAGTATACACACTCCAAGAGAAGTGTGGGGCTGGGAAACTAGGTGGAGAGCACAGCATAGTGCTTCACAAAGGTATGTGGGGAGCTCCACGTTGCCAACCAACATCTCTCTTGCGGAGATATGTTAGAAAAAGCAGCCATAGACGCACCCAGTGCCCTAATTTTCTGGGATAAATGAAACTGAGAAACTATTTGAGGTATAAAGGATGGGTGAGCTGAAAATTCTAATATTTCCGGGGAAACCTGGAGGTAGGGTTCCTGTATAGAAATGGCNTTCCTTTATAGAAATGGCAGCAATTTCACTAACACGTCTGAGGGATGTGACAGCTACCAAAAAGGCAGTTTTTAAGGTCCAATGGAATAGATCTGCCTGTTCTGGAGGCTCAAAGGGATGTTTCGTCAATCGATCAAGTACCAAATTAAGATCCCATTGAGACAGTGGTACCATGCAGTGGGAACAAATTTATAAGATCCTTGTGGAACTTCTTAACCATAGGGTGAGCAAAGAATGATTTAGAACCAGGGAGGGTAACATGCCTAGAAATGGCAGAGAGAGGCGCACTCTTAACGAGGAGTGTGCCAAACCTTTCTCTGCTAATTCTAGTAAATAAATATTGTAGTACTAATTCTACATAGTTGAGTAGGAGACAGAGATTTGGCTTGTAGCCAAAGGCAGAATCTTCTCTACTTGGAGTCATAGGACTTACAAGTGGATGGTTTAAGTTAATTTTGGAGATTACAAGGGCTAACTTGTTACTCAAGGATTGAGTCCCTTGAATCCTCCGAGCGTGGAGGTTCAGCCATCCATTACAGTCTATCTGCACAGTAGCACAGCTGCATAAGCCATGCCCCGCCTGTAGCAGCAGTCACCACCAATCTTGGCAGATGGGTTAATGGTTAAGTTTCCCTCCTTTTACAACTGCAACCTGTATGCAATTGTGTTCAAATTCTGTTGTTGCTTGTGGTTTTTTTTTAATAACAGTAAAAGCAGTAGAGTCACAAGATGTCTTTCTATGGATTTTAGACAATTGCATTCATGAAGTTAAGGTGTTTCATTGCACAAAATACTGATAATAGTCGTGCTTTAGCTGATGTGTTTGTCTTGGTGTGCCCGTAGCTCCGCCCAAGATTTGACATGGTCATAGTACCAGCAGCAGAGAGTCTATGCAGCTTGTGAAGTGCCAGTGAACTCTCCGATTGCCCTGCCCCCACCCACCACAAAGACTTAGGAATAATATGGTTTATTATTACATTAACTTATATCAGAGATTCACATATCCGGGTAGAAGCTTTAAGCACGCTGCATCGCTGCTAGGCAATGAGCAGCCATGGAGGGAGATTTAAACTGTGCACAGTACAGCACCATAATGTGTTGTGATGGAGCCAGGTGGGAGGGATATGAGAGAAGAAGGAGGCAGCGGCTGCGGGCTCAGCACTGACAGTACCACTGGCAGCCTTGTGTACCCCCACCTGGGCAGGGTGGCGCAGAGATCAAACCTCTTTGTTGGCCCCCAGGGACAAGAAATGGACTTTGGGCCCCTCCTCCCACCCGCCCATCACCATAGACTCCCCTGTCCCTCCGTTGCTCAGCAGGGAGATGCAGATGCCTCTGGGGTGGGATGGAACTGTTTATAATGGAATCCTTTGCCTGATGCTGAGATTCAGCTGGGGTGAGGCCAGCTGTGTATACATGGATAGGGATCCTTCACCTAGGGCTGAGATTCAGCTGCCTCTGAGGTGGTACAGATTATTAAACTGCCCATAACACTGACCCCATTTGCACCTCTACAACTGCCCCTCATCCCTGGCTGGGTGTGTGTGTGTGTGTGTGTGTGTGTGTGTGTGTGTGTGTGTGTGTGTGTGTGTGTCATGGGGAAGTCAACCGTAGAAAAGAAAGAAAGAAAGAAATCACAAGATCATCTGAAAAATCATGAACGTTTATCAAAATAAAATAAAATGTGGATTTCTTTGCTCATGGGTTTTTGAACCTTTTTTTTCTGCCTAGGCAGAAACTAAGGGCATCAGGCAATTAAAATGAGTCAGTACTGGGGGATGTGTGGGGAGGAGGTCAGTACTGGGAGGGTCAGTTCAGATCCCCCTGCACTGGGGCAGGCAGGCAGGCAGGCAGGTCCTGTTCAGTGGCAAACTCAAGTGCACCGGGAAGAGCCCCACACACACACACACCGCCAGGCCCCCAACCAATGCTCCTGAGTCCCTGTCCACCCGCCCGCGACCAGCCAGTGTCACCGGAGCTGTAATATAGTGTTGAAGTATGTACAGGAGAATTGTACATATGAAAATAAACAACAGCATCCTCTGATCCCCGCATGTACTGAAGTTTAATGTTAAGCAACTAGGGCTAGTCGCTGCGTAGATCATGCTAGCCAAACGTCCCCTCCCCCAGTCTAAAAAGAATTCCCCATAGGAGTAGTCCTTGAAGCATTGTATGTTATCTAAACCACACATCTATGACTTTGAGAGAGCATAGGCGTGCCGACTACCCATAGTTTATCTGAAATCTGTTAGCCAAACGTCCCCTCTCCCACCTTTGGGACAAGTCTGAGATGAGTGAATGACTCACACAGCATGCCACTAGACAACCGTCCCCTCCCCCCAGGCAACACTCTGTTCCTTGAATTTGAACTACTGCTAGCCAAACGTCCCCCTTCCCCTTCTCTCCCTATCACGTTCTCTTGCTCCCCCTCGCTGAGCCAGCTGTGATGTGCACACACACACACACCCCACGGTTTTCAGTTTTTATCTTTGGAACTTAAGCTGAAGTTGTCAAACTTTAAATTCAAACTTTAAATTCCCATCCCCATATGTGTAAGTATGCCTCTGCATATGTGTATGTGTACACTGTCATACACTGTCCTGTCATCCTGGGTGAGAGGGGATTGAGAGGGGTTAATGGTTAAGTTTCCCTCCTTTGACAACTGCAACCTGTCTGTAATTGCATTCAAATCCCACTGTTCCCTTTTAAAAAAACAAACAAACTGTAGAAGCAGTGTACACTCTTTAACAAGATGTCTTGTTAAAGTCACCAAGTTAAGGTGTTTAATTACCAAAAATACTGATAATATTCGTGCTTTTTCTGACATGTGTGGGTGCACGTATGGTGCTGCCCGAGATTTGCAATGCATAGCCAAACTTCCCCTCCCCGCCCCCTCTCCTACCAAGCCTGTTTTACAACTTGCAAAGCCATGCTGCAGTAAGTGTAGGGACGGAGTTGATAGACTAGAACGAGACTGGGCTGCCTGGGACAGGACAGTGTGTTTGTAACTGTCTGTATACAGATCCCCTCCCCCACCTTCGGGGCACTCAGCCTAAAAAGGCTGGCCCAGGGGAGTTAGTAGCCCATCTGCATTGAATGTTATCATAACAACACATCTCTGGCTTTGAGAGAGCATAGCCAGCTAACCCTAGTTTAGCAGGAATCCAAAGACAAGTTCTCTCTCAGCCCCCCAAAGTATTGGCTGACTGTCTAATAACTGTGGACTCACCATAAGCAACTATAAGCCCCTCGTGGCAACTATAATGCCCGTGGGTTTTGTGTCAGCCTAAAAAGCCCCACACCCACCCCATCCGAAGGGAAGGAGTGTAAGCACATGAAGCCCAGTTTTTCCCATTTTGAAGAAGAGCTTCTGTAGCACAGCAGTTTGTGTTTCTTGCTGCAATCCTGATTTTTTTGTTCTGCTGGTTCTAATCTGCAGGGGTCCATTTCAATTTTATAAAAAAATGTTTTATGTTGCATGGTCAGATAAAATGATGTTACTGCGTCCTATCCTAGTTCGATTTCTATTTTTCTTTATAAGACCGCTGTGCAGCAGCTTACTCTCACATGAGAGGTGTGTGATTGCTTACTCTGTCTAGCAAACGCGCTGGTGTATGTGGAGGGGGGGGGGCATGCATCTCTCTCTAGTCTCACTCTGTAGCTGGACGGATGGACACACCCAACTTGGGAAGCACGGGTAATTTGCTTAGCAACAGACGCACACCAATAAGAACAGTTGCTCCCTGTGATTGACAACTGACAGCCACAGGCATTTAACTCAGGGAGGCAGGCTTTATTTCACGTTGCCCCCATGTGCTGCGTGTTTACATGTCAAATCAATAGCAATTCAATTGCCACTTTACAGAAAGCAATAATGCCTTTTTTAGGGTTTGCTGGAATGATGGATGGGCTGATGAAAGTTGGTAAGTCAAATTTTATTGTGTTTTAATAGGAACACTCACTCTATTCTTGACATTAGTTGGGCCACTGTCATTAATAGTGCATTGATATGTTTTATTTTACAATCACATTACAGGTGAAATAATAGTGGACATTGCCTCAGCCATATGGGCCATAGTGTGGAATACCGCTGATGCGGTAAACAAGCTGGTGGCCCGACAGGAAAAAATTGGTAAGTATTTATCAAAGTTCCATTGTTAGTTACTATTAGCCTGGGACTCAGGAGTACTGATCACATAAAATAAATACCTTTGCTGCAGTTAAAGAATGCATAAACTAACTGAATTCCATTTTTACAGAAGAACGGCTCACTAAAATCGAAAATATGCTGGGGGAAGTACTTGAAGAGGTGCGGCACCAGCAGTGATGCAGCGTTAAGCCATCACATTGATCCCTCAAAAATGTAAATAATGTTTATATTTAGAAAATTGTAAAAAAGTTGTTTTTAAAAAATGGTTTTTAAATTGTTGTATTAAAATTTGATTTTTACATATGTTCCTTTGCACTCATTACTTTTGCGCCTGTCCTTTTGCTGTTGGTCTGTCACTTCACACCAGTCA
>QEPC01009441.1:1341440-1368193 GCA_003113815.1 Sphenodon punctatus | reverse complement strand
TTGTCTGAAACAACGCACCCAATGGAGAGACCAAGTGGCTGAAGCCACTGCTCTGTCAGTTGTAATAATGTTTTACATTATTGTTATGACCACCCAGATGAAATCTCGGCAGTGTGTGTCTCAGGAAAGTGCTCCAAAGCAAGTATAACTTGCTGCCTCACCAGTCTATTTTTGGGGTCACGATGAATCCAGTGGCCAGTAATGGACAGGTACTCCATGTGCTGCGCACTGATCCACATGTCTGTTGTAAGGTGGACAACATTGCCCTCGCAGTCATGCATAGCATCTGATACTGCTTTGCATGATGTCTCATACAGTTTGGGAATGCTGTTTGTAGCGAATTAATATCGTGACGGCACCTTCCATCGTGGTGCCATTCCATCCATTACTTCGTGAAATCCCTCATTCTCAACAAATGAGAAGGGAAGCATGTCGACTGCAAGCATCTTTGACACCAGTGCGAGGTAATACTGGGCAGTAGGGTGAGATGCTGGCCATTTCATTTGATTTTGCAATGATTGTGGCAATGTTGTCTGCACAGTGGTAGCACTAGCAGCGCTTCTAGATGGATCGGTGCCTGTTGTTGTGCCGCAGTTTGTTCCACTTGAGGCATTGAGAACAGACTTGTGATGGTGCTTCATGTGGCTATGCGTGCCACTAGTACCGGGGCGGCTCTTACCTACTTCTTTCGCTTGTGTTGTTTTCCTGCAGCAGTATTTGCACTGGACTACAAGTTTATTTTTGTCACAGGCAGTGAAATGCTTCCAGACGCCTGACCTTGGTGCTTTTCTTGCATCTGCATGGCTGTCGGTGGTTGGGGTGATTGTTCCTTGCTGTGACAACAATGAAACACTGTCGTCAATTGTGGATGTTGAGGGAGCCGGCGAACATGCAGGTGTAGAATTTCTAGGAATGGTTGTGCTATGTGCCACTATTGATGGACTGCTGGCATTGGTTGCTGTTGCTGTGGTGGTGCGGTTGGAGCTGGTTGATTTACTTTTAGACAAACATCTGTTGAACATCGAAGCTATATTTTTCCTTATTGTAGAGTTGCTGCAATGTCAAATCATTTCCTTGGCCTTGCCGTTCCACATTTCTTAGGTTCTCATCAATCCTGGATCTTTTGCATGTTTGGCTTGCCAATTTTGGTGCTGCGTAACTTGGGGTGTATGTTGGATCGTCATAGTCATAGGTGTTGTCATCATCGATGTTGTCAACATCATCTGAGGTGAAATCACTCTCTGGGCGGCATCACAATGCACGGCATCCTGAGCATTTTTTTCTTCATCATCTCTCGCTGAAGTAGACAATACACATTGATTGTTTTCACGTTGGTGCGTTACTACATCCTCAATGTTTTTTTGAAATTCGTCGGGTGTGCATTCAATTTCAAGCGTAAGCATTTCATCATCTTGCTGTGACAACACTTGGCTTTCTATAGTGTTGTCTGATTCTCAAGATGATTCTTCTACATCAGATGGTGTGCATTTCGCAAGGTACTCACGCAGTGATCACTCTGAAGAAAAAAAGCATCTAGAAGAACCGACAGGCTGCATCAATTATATTTTTGCTGGCGAAATATGCATTGATAGCAGCAGCTGAGACAATTCTGCAAGATCAGACTGCTGAGGGGACTCTGGTTGCAAAACAAGAAGTGGCTGTGTGTGTGTGTGGTGCATGAACCAACAGTTGGAGCATGCAAAAAAGATTGTGGTAATTGTGGTGGTGGGCAAGACTCGGAGTCCGTTTTCTTTCAATGTTTCTCTGTCTCCTGTACCCTTTTTTTTACCATTCCGAAGCAACAATGCAGGGCTTGGACAGTGACTTCTATTGCACAGCTTAGTAGAGGAATCATCACATTTCCATTTTGCAGAATCGTGTGCCATTTCTCCTTTTCTTTTGATAGTCTACATTAAGAAAATGAGAAAAAAAGAGTGCTTTTTGTAAAAGTACATTTATTTCTTGAGATTTTGTAACTTAAAATATGTTCTTAGTATATACATTCCTAAACAAACACATCACATAACATTTTTTATTATCGCAGGCCTAATGTTACTATAGAACATAGACATGCCATAGCACAAAAGATGTACACCATCGTCCAAAAATGTATTGCTATCAGCGGCTACAATGTTCCTATGCCAGACCGAAACCATGTCAATAGCTTTAATGAAAGCACCAACACACTTGTTAACATTTCTAACACATTTATTGATAGCCTTCATTTCTGTGCTATAGCGGTTACACTGGCGAATAATGAGATCAGAGAAAATGATCTTGCAACCAGGAAAAAGCTGACAAATTGACATTACATCGTTTCTCATGTCCTCTATTAGCTCAGCGCCTTTGAGCATTCCAATATCGTTACCACCAGAGTGTATTACAATGCATGAAGGAAGGGAAGAAATGGAGGCAATGTATTGCCTTTCGTTCTTTAAAGTAGGCAATACATTAGACCATCACATGCCCCTCCTTCTAATCCAGTGCACTGTAACATTATCCATATTAAAATCAACATTGATGTGTTCTGTGCAGCAGACTTGCTCTAGTCTGGTGATGTAGGAATCACCAATGAACCAAATATTCTTCATCATTAATTCCTAATGGAATAAGGCAAGCAAATTAGTAGGCTGTTTTGTAAAAGAAATTATTTAAGTAATGTCCTTAATACACTTACTTCAAGTCAGGAACGGAGAGAACGCTGGTGAACTGATTGTGTGCCAAGTGTATCAGGGACAGGAGGGAGTAGATCTGAAAAGAGAGGATGAGAAATTATGTTAGCACCAAGCATAATGTGCAATGAAGAATGTTGATTTCATCTTTATTATCAAAAAATAAAAATAAACAATTATCAAAAAAAAGCAATACACAAAGCACATGCACACATCATCTCAAACCTCAACAGCATACGCCGCGTTGGACTCTGGACGGGGCTCCCTCTGCATACTAGAGGAAGCCACTCACTGCAGAGATGGATGAGTGGTTATATACTCCTAGTTTTCAAACGATATTCTCTCAGAAACACATGGAAAACGGTTGTAACTAGGGTTCGGTGTGATCTACGCAACTACATTCAGTGCCTGCATTGACTAACTTGGCAAAACAACTTAACACTCAAATAATGACTCATGAGCTGTGGCCTAAAAATCATGAAAATTAAATTAAAATAACCAAAGTTTTTGCAGGTAATCTCAAGGTTGTGAAAATGGGAAGAGTGGCAGTTGCAGAACATAAGTTTGCTGCCTTGTAAACAATGTTCTTCAGGATGGCTCTGAACATTGTCACAATGCAAACACAACTTCAAAGTACTGTTTGTAGATGAACGGCAAGCTTGATTGTTTACTGCGTGTGGCCTCAAGGAATCACACGGGGAATCACAGGGGGAAATAGACACAGCATGCTATGTATGCACACTGCCGGAAGAGTCACCCAGGGAGAGCCCGGAGGAGGGGGGGCATAGCTGGTAGCCGCGGAAGGCTCAGAAGCCGTCAGCAAGCCTGGAGCAGGGACTTGTGGTCGGGGAATCACAGGGGGAAATAGACATGGGTGGGGGGGAGGCACTGCTGGGAGAGTCACCCAGGGAGAGCCCGGAGGAGGGGGGGCATAGCCGTTAGCCGCGGAAGGCTCAGAAGCTGCCGGTGAGCCTGGAGCAGGGACTCATGGTTGGGGAATCACACTGGGAAATAAACATGGTTGGGGGGAGGTGCTTCCGGGAGAGTCACCCAGGGGGAGCACAGAGGAGCCCTCCTCCCCCCGCCCGTGTCTATTTCCCCTTGTGCTTCCCCAACCCTGAGTCCATGCTCCAGGCTCGCCGGTGGCTTCTGAGCCTTCCACGGCTACCGGCTATGGCCCCCCCCTCCTCCGGGCTCTCCCTGGGTGACTCTCCCGGCAGCGCCTCCCCGCCGCCCATGTCTATTTCCCCATGTGATTCCCCGACCACGAGTCCCTGCTCCAGGCTCGCCAGCAGCTTCTGAGCCTTCCACGGCTACCACGGCTACCGTGGCTAGCCTTCCGCGGCTACCGGCTATGCCTGGCTATGCAGACCACTACAGCACAGTTTCTCACAAATAAAAAAATTATCCCACAACTCATCCAACCAACAGGCATTATCATGAACAAAATAAACAACAAAACAATAGCAAGCACAAACAATATCAACCCAAACCTAGCGATAAACATAAAAGGCTCACAGCAATAAAGAACATGTGTTCATTTATTTTAAAAAAGGATAATGGAAAATGTAAAGTACAGCTGTATCAGAATTTCCTTAGCTGCTTTATCACTACTAAATCAGCTGTTAAATAAAGCACAGTTTAGAAGAATTGGAATAAAAGTTCAATCACTTACACAAAAACCTTCTTAGGAATTAGGAGGAAGGGATAGGAATCTCTCTCCTTGAGTTGCTATGCTGTGCTTTGTCACGGCGCGCAGAAAATCAGAGTGTGTTAACAAACACAGACACTGGTGGCGCGGCTCCAACAGTCACTCACTCTCAATGCGATTGGGGATCAAGAGGGAGAAAAAATCTAGAAACACACCTATTTATACTTAATGGTGAAGGCGGGACATGTCGCTCTGGGAAAGCCCTAGCCAATGAAATGAAAAAGCCCTAGAGACAATGAAATTGGCCAATGAAATCCGAATGTTGATCATGCCGCCCGGTATCGTGATACCTTGTATTCCAGGTGGCGCAAACATGATACAATGATCAGATAACTGCAAAGATTATACGGCAGACAGAAAGGGGAGTTGGTGCCGCTTCTTACTTGAATCCGCAAAAATTACGCTTCCATCCACCAGTTCCGATGCCACAGCACCCTTAGTGACAAACCGCCGCCGCAGCCATCGGAAAGCTGTCTTTGCCGAACCGTGACACGATGTGTGGAATAGGGGTTTCCGTCTGTAACAGCTGCCGTGGCGGCATTCCACTACAGCCCTAATGCACATGGCTTTCAGTTGAAGGACAGCTTCCTCCCAGTGCTTATGTGCCGATGGACTTGGCAGCTACCCCCACTCTAGATCCTTCATGGTGCACTGATACTGCTGTTCCCCCCTAGCAGCAATACCACTTCTGCTGCTATCGGCAGCTGTTAGAGCAGGATGCTTGCCCACTCATGGAGGTGGATGACTAGCCGCTACAGTCGGAAACCCACTGGCATCCACTGCCCCTGCCTGCCCACTTAGCAGCACAGCACTGTGGCATCCCTTCAGGTGTCTCACCATGGCAGTTGTGCCAAAGTTGGTGAGCACCTGCCGATACTTCACTGCCTTCTGGCACAAACTGCACTGCACCACCCTGGAATCATCCACCCGCACCAAGTTAAAATGCGACACACACACCCAGACCAAGGATTTTTTCCCCCTCCTGCCTTTTGGCCTGCACAAGGTGATGCACCACTGACAGCTCTGCTGGGAGGGGAAGAACATCACCAGACATCTCCTCCTCAGGACTAGTGTCTGCCTCGCTGTGCCCAATCAGAGTGATGTCCCACAAAGGGGAGTACTGGGATCCTGAGGCTGATGGACTGCCCACCATGCTGCTGCCACTCTCTCTATGTCCCCTATAGCTGATGATGCTGCTGCTCCTCTCCCTGCTGCCGTTGCCTGGGGATCGGGCTCTGCCTGTAGCAGCCCTGGACTGCTGGGGATCACCTCAATAATGGGGGTCAGTGACATTGGTGGGCCTGGAGGAACATCCAACCCCGAAGCACCTGCTCCTGCTCCTAAAGCCGCCACAGTGGAGACAGCTGCAGCCTCCTGGAGTGCAGGCCAGGACACTGGCAGGAGGCGCCACTGAACTACACCCTAGCTAATGCCACTGCTGGGAGCCTCTGAAGTCTGACTGCCAAAATCAGGCCTGTGCAGTTTGGGGCTTGATGATGAGCTCTGCCTGCTGCTGATACTTTCTGCACCTCCGCTAGCATGGCCCCTGCCACCTCTGCCATGTGGCCCATTGCCCACCTTACGGGCACCAGAACAGGTGGTGGCAGCTCTAAGTGTGCCAGAGACCAAAGCCCAGGCAAGATTTGACAGGTGGTTTGCTACTCACCCACATGGGGTTGCCCAAATCCATATCCTTCACCCAGATGCAGTCCATGCTGATCTCTATCTTGTTGGTGGGGCCGCTGTCCGTGGGGTCATCCAGGAAGCTCCAGTCGATGGGTTGAATGGAACATATGGGAGGGGTAGAAGAGGGTGGCGACACATCTCTTGGAGGGACATGTGGCTGGCCCTGTCCAACGTGGCCAAGGGTCTCTTGTCCTGTCCACCAACGAGTGTCCCCAGCGAGCAGGTGTTCTCTATGGTGGGGGACATTTGCCCGCCGCACTTCCTGAGACTGGGGGACAAGGTGGTGGAGCAGTTGCTTTTCATCAAAGTGTCTGTCTGCTACTGCTGCTGCTACTGCCATAGGTTCTACTTCTGATCCTGCTCCTGCTCCTGCTCCTGCTCCTGCTCCTGCTGCTGCTACTGCTGGGTCTTCGATGGTCACCCTGGTGCCACGGGCACAACCTGGGGTGAAAAGCGCCATGGCTTCCTGGTCTCTGCTGCTATTGCTGCTAGGTCTCATATGGCCAGCCCTGGTGCCACAGGCACCCCCAGAAGCCAAGCACCGAACCTGCCTGCCCGGGCAAGCCAGGGTGCCAAGCGTCAAGCCTTCATGGTCTCTTTTGCTGCTGCTTCTGCTGTGTCTCTGACAACCTGCCATGCCACCATGGACCCCCCTGGGGGTACCTGGAGTGCCATAAGCCTCATGGCGGGTCCAAACTCCGCCGACCATTCGGCAAGACCGAATTTTTTTGAACTGAACAACCAAACCCAAACTTGGTTTTCAAACCAAACTACTGAATGGACAAACATCTGAACTGCACTGTGTTTGCACATCCCTATGGGGCAGTATTTGGAGAGGTAGTTCACCATCCCAATAACTCTTTGTATGCCTTTCACATCCCTGGGCAGTGGCATGTCCATAATGGCCTCTATTTTCTTGGGGTCTGCCTTCAATCCCTTGGCTAAAAGTATGTGTCCCATGTAAGCCACGTGACGTTGTTTAAGTTTCATCTTTTCTGCGCTGAGCTTGATGTTTTGTTTCCTGCATCTCTCTAGGAAATTGCATAGATTATAGTTGTGATCTGTCTCTGCTTCGTCATTAGTAGCCCCTTCTCCATAAATTAGAACATCGTCTGCAATTACCTTCACACTCATCAGCCCTTCCAGGGCTTGATGTAGCCGCTTTTGGAAGATCTTGGGTGTTGGGGAGATGCCCATAGGCATGTGTAACCACCTGTACCTTCCAAACGGTGTAGAAAAGGTGGTTAGTCTGCTCGAGGCCTTGTCTAGTGGGACATGCCAAAAACCATCCTTCATGTCACACACTGAAGAAACATGCCTTGGCTAGCTCAGGTAGTGCTTGGCTAGCGCACGTCCTCTATTGTGGGAAGTGGGTAGTCTGCCCTCTTGAGTGCTTCATTAAGTGGTCTAGGGTCAATGCAAATGCAGAGCTTACCTGATGGCTTCTGGACCACCAGCATACTGCTCACCCATGGTGTGTTGGCTTCTATTGGCTTAATGATGGCTTGCTCCGTTAGGCTTGTAAGCGTTCCCTTCACAGCCTTGTTGAGTGCCACAAGGATCTTTCGCCTGAGAAGGCATACCGGTGGTATGGTTTCATTGACTTCCAGGTGGTCTGTTCTCTTTAGGCATCCATCTCCCTGAAAAACATCCTCAAATTCCATTACTACAGAGTTCCTTGTGATTCCACTGGGGTTTGCTTTGGCTACACAATCTTGTTTTTCTGTTATTTCTTCCTCACCTAATGTCCCTTTTTCCTGGCAACTCCACATGACTGTTTGCTGGGTGACACTGTGCACAAAATTGTGATGCTGTATTCTCACCAAGTCCATCCTTTGGATGGTTAGGGACCCCAACAGAGGGTGTAGTCCCTCCTCATTTACTACCACAAATTTAAAGTTATATTTCTTTCCTTTCTTATTGTCAAGTTGCACTTCCCTACTGGTTGCAGTGTGGTGTGGTTGTACATTACCAGTGTTCTTGAAGCTCTCCTTATCACTGTGTTGGGTCTCACATCTTTTTTTGTGATTGTGTTGCATGCGGCGCCACAATCCAATTGAAACCGCACTTGTCACCTACTAGCATTGAGGTGAAAATGGCAGCCTTCTTTTTTTGCACCTACCGCCCTCACCTGGTGGGGCTGGGGAATGATAGCTATGGACATCACCCTGTCTTCCTCATCTTCTGATTCTATGGAGGAGGTTTCACCCCCTTCTTGTAACAGTGTTACTCATTGTAGTCTTCTGCCTGCCTTACACACTGTGCTGAATTGGTTAGGTTTTCCACATGTGTTGCATCTCTGCCCATACGCTGGGAATTTGTCTCTATTCCTCTCATGCCTTCTTCCACAAAAACTGCATTTTCTCCCCAGTTGTGGCTTTGATGGTGTCCCATCCCTCCGGGGCTTTATTGATATCCTGCCTCGTGGGACCTCTGCCAGCTTCTGTCTGCTATCATCTTTGGGCTTGCTCTTCCCCACCTTCAGAATGGTGTCTGCCCCTCGGACTCCAGAACTTTCACTTGATCTCTGGCAGGCTCCACTGCTTGCGCCAAGTCTATACATCTTGTTAGGGTCAGTTCCCCTTCCTGGAGCAAGCACTCCTGTAGTTTTCTGTCTGAGGTTCCACAGACAATCCTGTCCCTGATTAGGGAGTCCTCCAACTCCCCGAATTTGCATGTGCTAGCCAGCGACCTCAGTTCAGCCACATAGGTGGGTAGACCTTCATTTTCCTTTTGGTCCCTCTTTAAAAAGTTAAAACGCTCCACTGTTTCATTGCCCCTGGCATACAGTGAGCCTCTAAGGCAGCCAATACTGTGGACAGTGGAGATTCCTGGTACAGCTTTAAATCTTTGCATATTTACCTGCCATGGGCCCCCACAAAGTAAAGTAGAAGTTTTACCTTGTTTCCTTCTTCGGTTGTCGTCATGGCCAGATCAGTGTAGAGTTTGAATTCCTGCTTCCAGTGGCTCCATTCCTCTGCCAGGTTTGTGATTCTAAACTCCAGGGGAGCTGGAGGCTTTAATGAGTAAGCCATCTCTGCTCTTCATCTCCCAGTATCTCTATGGGCTGTTCTAGCACTGCTGCCACCATGTAACAAGAAGACTTGGAGTCTGGGAGGTTTATTTAAGTTTCTCGTTTATTGTTAGAAGTTAAATGAAGAGCAATCCATTGATAGTTGCTGCTTTGCAGCCAGCTTGCCTGCCCGGCCGGGAGAGAAGCACCGAGTGAAGGAGAGAATCAGCAGAGACAGTGAAAGCCCCTACCACAATGCTGGACTGTACCACACACCTCCAGGCCCAAGGTGTGCCCAGTCTCCCTGATCCTGGGCTATATCAAGTCCCCCTATAACACCAGGGGTGCCACTGAGAAATCCGGACTTCTGCAGAGCTCTGGGTCAAAATCCAAGTGGCAACCCCATTGGCATCATTGTCAAGGTCTATAGCCAGCACGTGTATTACAATCTATAGCCAGCATGAGGGAATCTATAGTCAGCACATGTGTTACAATCATCCACAGCTACCCCAAGATATGATTCTGCGAAGCCTGCTTTTCTATAGTCGGATATGATGGTACTTTCTATATCTAACTTTGCAAGATAGTTAGGAGGAGCCAAGTTCAATGTTCTTGTGAGAAATAGTTATCTTTTCCCTTGAAAATCGATCTAAGGAAGGCATTTACAAGGTTGCACTTTCAACAGATCCCTACTCAGATATTAGAGGGCAGATATAACAATATTCTACTAGAAGAGAGGTTTTGTATTTGTGCAGAGATGGTGCTGGAAGATTTTGCACATTATATACTTGAATGTTGCCTTTAAGCTGAGTCCACATCAAGGCTGTACTTTTAATGAAAAGGTTTTATTGGTCCGTGAATTATTAATTATTGTATTTATTAAATGGTAGTAATTTTTTTGTGATGCAGAGAGTTGCTATTTTTTCTGTGAAAGCAGCAATTTTACATCAACAATTTGTATTGTTGACAGCAGCTGAATGTCCTGAGGATATTTTCCTTTAAACAAATATATATTTTATGTTATGTTTTTGTATTTATAACTGTATCTGATTTTGTACTGAAACAAATCGATAAGTTCTGAAGACCAAATCAATAAATTAAACTGTCAAACTAACTTTTCCATAGCCATTGCTAGTAGAGGTCTGCAGAAGGCACCCCCGCTAATTTTCATTTTAGTTTTCATTTTCATTTACAAAACCCCCTTCATTTTCAGGGTTTTTTGTAAACAGCCATACCATTTTCATTTTCATTTTGTTTTAATTTTTATTAAAGAACAACAATAATAAAATAATAATAATAATTAATAATACATTTAATAATAATAATTAATAAAAAATTAAAAATCACTGCACATGTGCAATGGGCTGTTGGGGCTGTTTTGCACATGTGTGGCCCTTTTCTCAAATGATGCTGGCAACATTATCGCCATTTTGGGAAAGGGTACACATGCGCAGAATGGGCTGGTGGCCATTTGTGCATGAGCAGTGATATTTTAAATGTTTCGTTTATTTTTATTAAAATCACAGCACATGTGCAAAATTGCTACCAGGTCCTTTCTGCATACATGCACCCTTTCTCAAAATGACTACAGTAGCGTCAGCACCATTTTGGAAAAAAGCAGCCTGTCTTCACATGTGTAAAATAGCTGCTGTTTTTCAAAATGGCAGCAACACTGCCAGCGCCATTTTGGAAAAAGATATGCATGTGCAAATGGCCCCAATGGCCATTTCTGCATGTATGTGTGTTTTTATTATTTAATTTTTTATTTTATTAACAAGAATTAATGAAAGCAAATGACAATTGTTTGCTTATCCATTAATTTTTGTATCCTTATTTATGAAAAAGAGTGGGGGTTCGTTTTCTTAAATAAAAGAAAATTATAGGAATGCACACCCCTTACTGCTGGTTTCACAAGCTACTTGCTATGAAGACCAAATTCTGGAACGCTGGTCCAGAACAAACTCTGTCCTCCCAAATTGCACTTAGCACTGATTGGCACCCTTGAAAACAGGAGTGGGAAGCCTATGACTTGTGGGTCAAATCTGGTGTGTGGCTGGTTTTTAGAGATGGGCATTGTGGATTCGGATTAATCTGCAAAATGTTACTTGGTTATAGACTTGGATTATGGAAAAATGTGCCTGTAGCCATTTTTCACATGCAAAGTAATTTTAAAATTTATTATTATTTATGACTTTTAATTTTGTTTATATATAATTTAAATATGGATCCATAATTTGAATCCCTGTTTTATCTGCAAAAAAATATCTGGATATGTAACAGATCCGAATCCAAATTTTCATCCATATGTCCATCCTTACTGTTTTTTATTTGCTCCCTTTTCAATATCTGGATATGGCCTGTGTATTCAAGTCCCTACCCTCAAGCACTGAAAGAGTGACCTTGGGGGAAGAGAACTGATGGTAGGGGACGGATCTATGGCATAGATTCATGATCTGGACTCTCCCTTTCCTTCCCCCATCTTGTGCATGCCCATTAAGTGTCTCAACCCCAGTTTCTGTCTGGCCCAGAAACCCATAGAGCTTGCGGGACCTTGGAGAAAGCCTGTGCCTGTAAATAAATGAATGAAATAGAGCTTGTACTAATTTTTTAAGTGACCCATAGGATGGGGAAAGTTCCCCATTTCTGCCCTAAAGAAAAGCCTTTCAGACAAAACACTCTTGTTGCCTGTAAGGGGCACTCCCTCCAGTTCCTTTAAGGCTGCTTCCATTGACTGTGTTGTACCTGCTCTGTGAATAAATAGATGGCTTGGTTCTCTAGAGCCGTCATCCTGGCAGATCTCACCAGCACTAAATGCCCTGCCTGCCAGGCAGGATTGTACATTTCCATGCAATTACATGACTTCTGCACTGGCACCAATGCTTCAGTGGGTAGTTTGAGAGAGAGAATCCTCAATTAGACTGTTTCCCTGCCTCCTCTCCCTCCCATTACTAGAATAGATGTGACTAGCAGGGGCGCTCAACCGCCAACAAGCCAGCTGCTTCTCTCTGCTCTTCCACACATTATTTAATGTTCAATAATTCTGCCTAATGAAAGAGAAATGTGCCCAAAGATTAGCTAAAGCGCAAGAATGATGGAATGGGAAATCTTCACGTTTCTCTCAGAGTCTCTGGAAGTTGCTAGCAGAGGATGTCATCTCTGGGACCTAGATGGGAATGAGCGTTCTTCATGGCTCCCTCACTGGGCAGAGCAGTTTGGGAATTTCCTCAGGAGACAGAGTTCGATCATGCTTGTGAGCTAAAGGAGAAATAATCCCCAAACTCAGTCCTGGCCTGGCCTTTTCTTCAGTAAGCACATAAAAACAGCACTGACTGGAGGACAGAATTCTCTAACTGGGGAACATTGTGTACAAGGAGGGCACAAGAAATGATTTGGCTAAGGTTGCCACTTTCCTCAGGCTTTGACTCAAAGTCCCGCCCTGATATGCACAAAATCCTGCCCTGATATGCGCGAGAGAAGCTGCGGCAGATCCTCATTCACACTGGCTCTTTTTCCGTTGGCCAGCTCCTCCAGGCTGCCGCACCTTCCCTCACCCCTCCCGCTGCCACCACCACTGCCGCAGGTGAGAATACGGCCTAGGTCAAACCCAGTGGAGGGGTAATCCTAAGTATGGCTCAAAATCCCCCAGCTCCTCTATGGCCAAACTAGGGGAAATTTCCAAGATATTCGTGGCCCACACACCTCTGTAACATGAATTCTTATTGGTGTTGCAATCACCAATTGAAATGCTGTTTCAGAAAGTAAGAAAAACACAATTTTCATACCCTCTAACATTTGACAGAAATAAGTACACTTCATGCCACCCATAATTTGCCTAGATTTACATGTTTTTGTTGTTAATATCTGCCAAGTGCAAGAAGGGGAGCGGAGGGCAGAGCAGGTCAGGGAGGGGGTTAGGGAATAGGGCACTGGGGTGCAGGGAGGGGGTTCAGGGAGGGCAGCAGAGGGCAGGTAAGGTGGGTGTCACTCACCTAAAAGCCTCACAGGAGCCAGGCACACTGCTGCCACACTCTGCTTCAAGCTGTGAGAGCCAGTCATGCTGCTCTGGCCACTGCCTCCTTTGAATGAAATAAAGCTCTCTGAAGCATGCTGAGAAATGTAGTCCAGCTTGCTCCCAGACACAGACAGCATTAGTTCTAGATAAGTTCATGGTGGATAAGTCCATCAATTGCCATTATCCAAATTGGTTAAGGAGGAGGGGTGAAACGCTTGATTACCAGAAGATGGGAGTAAGCAATGGTATTGGGCGTGGTGTGTGTGTGTGTGTGGATGTGTGTGTGTGTGTGTGTGTTCAATCCATCCATGTTCTGGGTTTTTCTTTTTGATTTTTATGCACTTCCTTTGAAGCATCCCAGGACCAGATGCTGTTGGAGACAGGGTACTGACTTGAGGGACCATTGGTATGTCCCAGTAGTTAGTGATATTCTCTTAAAAGCAAGCTGGTAGAAGAGCCACAGATTTGGATGGAACTGGGACACTTCACATCAACTCTAGACTGGGCCCTAGAGTGCAATAGAACATGTTCTTCTCTGGTACAGAAAATGGAATGGGCCTTCCCTGACCTGGGGCACTTAGCAAGTGCACACGTTCCACGTGGGCACAGTCCCCACCCCCTCCGTCTGTTAGGCCATGGTGCCACTGCACTTACTGCCTGTACCATATGTGGTTAGCAGCTGTTCCTTCCACCCCCTCTCTTCTGCAGCGCTGGCCTTTCTCAGGCTAGCACCCATATTTGACATGGCATGTCAGACATTGCTAGTCACCACAGTATTGGGCATCCCCTCACCACCCACTTGGGTGCTACATAGTCAAAGATTGGCCCTGGGAGTCAGCTGAGATGGTAGCCACCCTACTTGCAGAGTTATACGTGACTGGATGTTAACCAGTACTGACAGTGCTATGGGCGGTGCTGTTGGCTTGACATCATAGGCGGAGGTTGCCTGGTGTTCTGCTTTAAAAAATAGGCTGCTGATGTTAGCAGAAAAAGGCCCACTATGAGATTTTCCTCAGATTCCTGGCTTAAACTTCAGGCACTTTTCTGCTTCCAGTTTTTGAGCACCATGCAGGCAAGAGCAGCCAATTCCTGGAATGCACATACTAACTTGAAAAATCCTTTTGAGGAGCAAAAACATCACCCACAGAAGTGGCAGAAAAACATTGCAGAGGCTCTGAGGGGTTTTATAGCTACCAGGTAAATAATAGTTGTGGAGTGAAGAGCATGCATGAATTCCTAGTGACCTGCAGGCTCCAACTACAATGAGGCTGGAAGACTGTAAACCCAGTGTGGCTCAGAATGTCATTAAAGAAAAGACCTGGGCAGGGGAGGGGAGGGATGAGGGAACGCAGTTCTGAGGTTTGGTGTTCAGTCCGAACTTGGCCTGTTCGGATGACCGAACACGAACACGAACACGAACATACCAAACTGAACAGCAAAATGGCCAAACAATTCGGTCAGTTCAGATCGCGTTCGGTTGAGTTCGGGTGACTAAAACGAACGTGGTCTACAATCACTCTGTCAGGTCACTGGAAGGCCAAGCAGGGAGGGGGAACTGTCACCCTGTCAGGTCACTGGAAGGCCAAATGTAGCAGGGAGGGGGAAGTCATCTGACTCAGCTAGGAGCAGACTTCCAGGCACCAGGGGTGGAGGGTGCAGACTGACTTGGAGTAGCAGTCAGGCTGCCGAATCACCATCCCTTTTCGCCTCAGACCACTGGCTTGGCAGTCTGCGATTGGCCACGGGCTAGGCTGCACATAGCCAATGGGGCTTGCGGTGAGGCGGGCACAGCAAGAAACAAAACTGTCTGCCTCCCCCCTTCCCAATAACTTCAGAGCTAGTCACTGTTCCTGAGCAGCAGACGTTTCAGAAGGCTCCTTCACCCAGCATTTTCCAGCTCTCCAATGCATTGTCATCCTCCTCCTATTTCACCCATGCAACCCATCTACCTCCATATTCTCATTAATTTACCTTAGCTTAGATAGATTTAGTTGGTATTTTTTGTTTTTATCCCTCCCTGTGTTCAATCTTCCTTCCTCCCTTCCCCCGCCATTGAATCCTTTCCCTATATATTCCATCCCCAGTGATTCCCTTCCCTTCCTCTGTTTTTTGATTAATTTAGAGTAGGATTATTATTCGATTTATTTAGGTTTCATTTCAGTTTTGTACCCCTCCTTGTGTTGTTTGTGATTACCTCCCAATCCCCATCCCATATATCGATAGATAGATAGGTAGATATATTTTTGGTTTGAGATAGTAGGAGTTAGTTTAAAGTTTACTGATAGAGATAGCGCTTAGTGATTCAGCTTTAGGGTTTGTTGGAGCTACTTAATCCATTCATAGCATTTTGAATAGTTATTAGTTAATAGTGGTTACATTTAGTGTAGATATAGTTATAATAATATTAGATTAAAAAAATGTTAATTAAATTTTTTTATATATAATTATAGATAATTAAAAACATTATTTTTGCGGGACAAATGGAGAAGGGAAGGAGAGGCTGATCTGCTGCCCATAGGGGAGGCAATGGGGCATGTGCCAGAGGTAGGCGGGGCCGTGCACAGGGAGCAGCAGCAGGCAGCAGGCGTACCAACGGGATCTGCTCATCACTCGCGGCCAGCCAGCTGCACTTAGAAAGGCGACTGGCCGACCGACACCAATGGTGCTGTGTGGGCCCTGGGGATCGCTGTAACGCTTGCCATGCTCATACAACGGCACCTCTGGACCGAGAACAGAGTGCATGAATGTTGGGCTGGAGCCCTGGCACGGTGGGATGATGCAGCATGGAGGGCACACTTCCAAATGGACAGGCGGACCCTCCTGTGCCTCACAGAGCTGCTGGCACCCTGGCTGGAGCAGCAGCTCACCCCCATGTGCTCCCCCATACCCGTTGTCCAGCGTGCAGCCAAAGCTGTCTGGACACTGACAACACCAGATTCCTGCCATTCCGTGGCTTGAGGCTGCTGAATAAATCAACAGGCACGGGTACCATTCCTTGCAGCTCCAGGCAGTGGTGAACCATCGGGGCGGGTTCATGGATGTATTCACTGGGCACTCCAGCCACAGCCATGATGCCCGGATCCTCGCCATCTCACCCCTCTATGCACGGATGTACAGGGGGAACTTCACCAACATGTGGATGCGCAGAATCGAGGGGGTGTTGATGCACCCCTGCATCTTGGAGGACCTAGTCTATCCGCTCCTCTGCTGGCTCATGAAGGCATACCTGGTCCCCATGACCCCTGCGGAGGCGCTGTACAACTCCTGACTGTGCACCTCACTGACAGTCATCGAGAGAGCCTTCGGCGCCCTCAGGCAGCATTGGCAGTGCCTGGCTGGTCGACTTCACTTCACGGTGGAGACATCAGCCCTTGTGATCGGTTCCTGCTGCATGCTGCACAATATTTATGAGACTGATGGGGTCGCCCTGGCGTTCCCCTTGCCCCACAAGCCACCGAGACCGATGCTGCTGTATGTTAGTGCAGTGAACCTGAGGGAGTACCGTTATGCCAAACGGGTGTGCATTGCCCTGGCGAGGCATATCGCCACTGAGCCTGTGGCCTTAGCAAGCTGGGTTGGCCCGGGTCTTCCCCCGGCTGACCCTGGCCCCATGAACCCCCCCATCTTCAGAAGCATGACATATCACCAACCATCCCCGCACTTCCATTCACCCTCACCTGTGTGGGGGCCTCACCGGGGCTGCACCCACCAGTTGTCATGTCCCTGCCACGGTGATCCCCCACCCCTGCCCCATCACACATACAGGGTCCATACACCTGTCCTCTGTGCTCACCCATGTCTTTATTTACATTACAGTGCCCCCCATGCCCTACCTCCCCATACCCCTTCCCCCATCCCCTGCTGATTCCAGGGCCATCCCCTCGGCCACCCTGAAGGCAGTATGGAGCCATGTGAGCTTCCATCACCTCCCCTGTTGGCCTCCCCAAGAGTTTCCTGGCTACCCTCCAGCTCCAGACTGCCCTGTGTGGTGGGGATGGGGGGGCATCACCAGACCCAGATGCTCCTGACAGGCCCCCCTGGGTGGCTGCTGCCTCCAGAGCCCTGGTGGCACTGGGAGGCAGATGTGTGGACCCATTGGGCATGGCACAGGATGGGGCGGTGGTATTGGCGGGGGGTGCCGTGGGAGCCTGTTGAGGTGCTGGGGCTGGCACGGTGCCAGTGGAGTGGCTGCCAATATGTAGGTGCTCATGGTCCCTGCATAGAGGAGCAGCGAGGTGCCAGTGTCCAGGGACCAGCCCAGCTTCCACGAGTGCTTGGCGCCCAGTCTCTCTATAGTGTGCTCCAGCCTCTCCAACACCTCCAGCTGCTTCATGTGCTCCCTGCGCTCCTGCTTGTGCTCTTGCCACATTTCTGCCACTGGATGCCAATCCTTGGCCTCAGCATGCTGTAGGGCCTGTCCGTGGCTGCCTCCATCTGGTCAATGCTGCGATCATTTGCTCCCCCTACTCCGTGCTAGTCCGGGCGATCTACTCTGCCAGGTCCTCCCTGCAGAACCGTACCCATGCCCTGTGCTCCTGCATCATCTGTGCCAGGGGCACAGGCTCTGCTGGTGGGGGCGCTGCTGGTTGCACTGTTGAGGAACAGATGGGTTATGGTTACTCGGGCTGGGTCCCCATCCACCTGTCCTGGAGCAGTGCCGGGGGTGTCCCTTCACTCTCCCCAGCACCTGTGCAGCCCTGAACCCCCCCCTGCAGTGCCCCCTCTGTGCCCTGACCATCCATACCATCCCCTGCCCCCACCCCCACCCACAGGGCATCCTGTACCCTGGGGGGGGCATGCCTCTTCTGGCTGTCCGTGCCCTCAGTGCGGTTCCATAGGGCAGCTCCTCCTGCTTCTGTTGCTTACCATGCTCTTCCGGCAGCTTCCGCTGCTGCTCCTCACTATCGTCCCTGCCTGGCGGTCCCTTGTGCCAGAGTGGGTGCGCACCTCTTGTGGACAGAGTGCGAAGGCCTGCCTTACCATTGGATGGTCCCCATCCCCCTCCCACCATGGTCCTCTGTCCCTAGCACTGGGTGCCGGTGACCCCTGACCCTGTGCACCTCTCCCCTCAGTTCCTTGCCCTCACAGGTGCCCATGCACCCCGACCCCCTTTCCATGGCCCCTGGGTCGTGGGGGCTGTGTGGCTGGGTCTGCACCCTGTGCGGCCCCTCCCACCCCTGACCACAGCCCCTATGGTCCGTTTGCCATCCCAAGCACTTCTCTACCCTCTATGACCATCTCCAAGTCCTCTGAGGCTGGCTCCTCCATGGGGCTGAGCTCCTCCTGTGTCCACTGGCTGAGGGTGACCAGTGTGCTGTCCTTGGATCCGCCTGTGTTGGACTGCAGCCGTGGGCTCCCGGTGCTTGTTCACAAGGGGGACCTGCTGCTCCCTGAGGTCCCAGGGCACTCCTCTGGGGGTTTGGGTCCCCGGTGTCAGTGCATGTGGCTGGGCCTGCCAGGGGTGGAGGTACGTCTTCCCGTTCCATGCCCTGGACCACATCACTCCCCATGAGCCTTGGGGCAACTATTGAGTCCTTCATGTGAAGGATTCGGTCCAGGGAATCATAGTAGGGCTCGATCCTCGCTCCATGGCCAGAGCGCTGATTATTGTCCTTGATAGACTTGTACCCCCTCTTCAGCTCCTCGGCCTTGGAGCAGCATTGGGCTGCAGTCCTGTGGTGCCCCACCGCCTCCATGTCACTCACGATCTCTGTGAAGAGATGCTTGTTCTGCCTGTTCACGTCGAGCTCCACCGAACCCCCAGATCCTTATGAAGTCCTGTGTCTCCTTGTGTCCCCACTTCCCCCCTCACTGGTACTGGCGTCTTCCTATAGTGCCCTCCTGCTGTGGGTCCACCTCCTCCACCTCCTCTGCTTCCCCTCTGCTGGTCTTCTCTGGGGGCTCCGAATCCCAGGCCCGTTTCCAGGTCTGTGGGTCCTTCGGGGGGGTTAGTTGTTTCGTTCCATCCAACCCACGTCCCTGCACCCCTGCTGCACCCCCTTTGTGCTCCTCTGCTGCTGTGCGGCAGCACCCCCTCACCCTCCTTACCTGTTTCTGGGGTGCCTCCATCCCCTGTCCAGTTGTCCCCTCTGGGGCGGCCTGCCCCGGCTGCTGCTGCTGCTCCCTCCTCCTCCTTCTCCTCCTCCTCCATGCCTGGCTCCCCCACACTCACAATCCTCTCTCTTCCTCCCTGCTCCATCCCACCACATATCCCTGTTGATGTGTGCCCTTTAAATATCCCTCCTCCAGTCTGTTTGCTGGTTGTTGCCAGGCAGCAATGCTGCGTGCTTTCGCATTGGCTGGGGATCATTTTGTGTGATCCTGCCTGGTGGTTGCTGTTCAGTCATTACGTTTGGCAGTTTTCCAGCGGGGATTGCTTTGACCATGGTTCTGGAGATGATCCCGTCCTGACCTCCAGAACCATGGTTGGATTTGGTCCCTGCAGGTGCTGGACTGTGGTGAACATCTGGATGCCACTGATCAGATGTTCGGGGCTCTTTGGCCACATTGGGGGGTTGACTGTGGTTCACTGTGGTTGACTGCAATCTCGTAATGTCTGAAATTACCCACAGTTCCCCATCTGTAAAATGGGAATAATAATTACCTGCTGCACAGGGCTGATATGAATGTGATAAGGATTGTAAATCACTATAGAATTACACCATCACCAAATATTTTATCAGTCTCTCACTCATGTAAGCCCCTTCTCAAGACTACAGGCATTTCCTGCAGCAGGTCACTGAGGTAAGCACTGTGCCTGGGCTCTAGGGATGAAAAACCAAGGTGAGTTATGGATTTGGATACATTACAGGTACAGATCCATAATTTACCATTTTTATTACTGGTATGTGTTTGGTTTACCCGTAATAAAAACCAAAAAGCTCATTGGAGCAGTGCTGGCACTGCTCCAATGAATTTTAACACAGGGGAGGGGGAGCAGGCAGGGGGGACGCAGGGGTTGGCAGGCGGAGGGGGCCGTGGGAAGTAGTCTGAGGGGGGCTGGGGCCGTGCTGGTACTTATCCAGTGGGTTCCCTTCTTCTCTTGTCTGCGCTTATCTCCTGCACCGCTGAGTTCATCTGCTGCCTGTTGCACACCATACTTTTTTAAAAAGGAAAGAACTGTGCCCGTGCAAAATGACCAAAATAGCCATTCTGTACATATGTAGTCCTTTCCCAAGATGGCGCCGGTGGCATCAGAGCCATCTTGGGAAAGGGCACCCATTCTGAGTATGTGCAGCACTACTGCACACATGCTCAGAATGACCATTTCGGCCATTTTGCACAGGCACAGTTCTTTTCTTTAACAACAACAAAAAAAGTATGGCGTGCAACAGGCAGCAGCTGAGCTGAGTGCTGCAGGAGGCACTGGGTAAGTACCAGTGCTGCAGGAGGCACTGGGTAAGTACCAGTGCTGCCCCTCCCCCAGCTCCCCGGCCCTCCAGACTGCTCCCTTCAGTTCCTGGCCCCCTCCCCAGCACTCTCTCCACTTCCACTCATCAGCGGGGGTCAGCCCATGCAGTGCCTGCAAATTATGGGCATTACGGATGAGAGTGCGGTTATGGATAATTATGGATCAACCTGTAATTGCCATTTTTGGGCAATTATGGATTGATCTGAAATGAAATTTGCCATCCCTACTGGGTTCTAGTCTTAGCCCTTCTCTTGGGAGGCAATTTCTCTGGGCTGTCAGCCTTTGAGCTCCCAAACTTCTCTACTGGATCCTCCCATGGTGGCCTCTCTCTGCGTTTTTAATTCAGCTTTATAATGGCCCTGTTGTGCTGAGCCCAGTTAAACTCATAGCAGGTGTAGCCTCGTGTGGGATTTGCTCCTACATACATACATACATACATACGCACGCTTCTCACACCTCTTGGCAGGTATATATGGCAGCAGCCATCTTTTTTTGCCATTTAGATTGATTCTTCAAGGCTCCTTTACCTTCACATCAGCTCCTACAAGGACTTATCACAGCTTTTTTAAAGAAGCCACTGAACAAAACATTTTTCTATTGGAAATATAGCCTCCACAAAATCAGAATTTTCTGCAGTTGCCCTAACTCAGCAGCAGAAGAGACGGAGTGCAACAAAGGAGACACAGTGTGGCCAAGAATCAGTGTAACATGGGAGATGTAGTCTTGCCAGGGAACCGGCTTCAGTTTTTACTTTACTATAAAAACAGAAAGTGTGCAGCTCAGACAGAGGTTATTTGGGTATTTCTGGCCCTCACCCCAGCCAGAATCTGGCCAAACCACGGAACAGATGGTCAGTGGCCCAGGCCAGGGAGGGGGCGGGGAGAGAGTGGTGTGATGTGCGAACGTGGGTCTGTAGGCTCTGGCCTGCCCACTTCAGTAGCCTATGAAGCCACCATGCACACCCAGAACAGTCCTGGTGACAGACCGGGGTCAGGTATACTGGGTCATCAAATGTGACTACCCACTCTATCCCATCTGGAGATGGCTTTCCTGGGCTGCGGTAGCGCTTAGGCCAGACTGTGACTTGGAAATGGCCCCAAGTCACAGCCTGGGCTAAAAACTGTCATGGTCTGCGGACAACCCTGATCCCACCCTGGGTAACATCTGGCGGGTTGAATCAGACGTGACAGCACCGTGGGCCACGCCGGTTAAAGCGTGGTCACCTGTGATACCGTCACATTCGGAAATACGCAGAGTTCTACAGGATAATTCGACACTGGGTGAAAAAGAATTTCCTCTTGTCCTTTGTTTTCCTTTTCCTTCTGTAGATAAAATCCCCACAGTCCCATGTCACTCCATCCTGCTCCCAACCAGCTTGATGTGATTGGTAAATTCTAGCACAAATTTGCTAATGCACTCTAGACCCAGTATGACACTTTTAATGTTCTTATGTCATACTGGGGCAGGGAGGCAGGACCTGAAAAGGTGAACAGGAGCTGGGGGACCCCAGTCTAACTGGCTCTCCTTTTTAATTATATCTGACTTAGTCAGTTCCAAAATCCTCCCAGCAACAGGCTACATTCTAAGCTTTTGTAAATTGGTCTTGATTGCCAACTGAGCCATGCACCAGCTGGGGACTGGGCACATAACTCCCCAGAGTGCAGTCCTGAGTCTCAGCAGTTATTATGCATCTGCTCCTGCTGTTCTTTGGTTGACCTCTTTGCCCTGGTGGTCAATACATACCAGGCTGACTCTCGTTAGATCATTTGGATTTGGCAAGCAGTTTTGTCCAGGAGGGTGGGAGGATTTTATTCTTGCTGTGGATTTTGATGGTTTTCACAGGGTTTTATTACCCAAGCATTTAGAAGCATTATAAATGTACAAAGTGATAGTTATTAAATTACTCTGGTACTAGACAGTGAGCTTGTAAACTTCTGGTTCACTCTGAGCCTCTCCAGATGAGTGAAATATACAGATCTAGTGAGCAGGGGGGAATGTCACCAGGGATTGAGTTAAAGGGGAGTATAGGATGTCAATTGCAACCATGCCCTCTGAGTCTTTGCAGACTCCATTCCCAAACAACTCAGTGCAGCCGGAGTTTCTCCATTCAGTGGTCTTTATTTACAGTGCCCCATCACCAATAACAGGGTTCCCACTATGTTACTTTTCATTGCAAGCCTCTCACTGGGCTCCCAGCCAAGTCTGACTCGTGACTCAGCTCCCATCCACCTAGCATCTGTCCCCTTCTGGCCAGGCTCTCTGGCTTTGTTTACCTGGCCAGCCAGACCTAGGGCACCCTTGTGTACCACAGGGCATGGACTGGACATCTAGCCTATTTATCTTGAGACACTCCTCCCAGAGGTAGGCAAGAAGGTTCTCTGTCTAGTGAGCTCTAACCCAGAGTGAGTTTCCCTTGCTCTGTAAACCTGGGTTTCCTGTCAGGTGATTGGCCCATTTCTAGTCACCTTATCCCTTTACCCAGCAGCTCTCACCAGGGCTAATTGCCAGGGCCATTCCAAAGGTTTAAGGGGCCATGTGCCACCTGCGGGGCCCCAAAGACCGGCTGGTCTGCCAGCAACAAAGCTGCCGGAGGACTGGCAGAACCTTATGGCTGGCAGAGTTCTAGGGAGTTCTAGTAATCTGATTTAACTGTAAATCAGTTAAACCACCCCCCACCCCAGGGATCACCCTAGTACCTGCTGATGTGGACTCCAGGTCGCCGGCGACTTAGGGTAAAAAAAATTTTTTTAAAAAAATCCAGGCTGGGCAGGGTGGGTGGGGGGTGCCCCCTCTTCCACCCACACAGCCTGGGAGGGGGAGGGGGGAGGTATTCCATTGATTTCAATAGGGACTGTTCCCCATTGAAATCAATGTAATAAATCTGGCACCGGTAATCCGGTTTTAATCCAGTAACCCGGTATTTTGCATACCGGTAACTGGTAAAACCAGTAGCCAGTATTTTGCCTGATGTCCCACCCCTACTGCCTACCTAACCTAACCCAAAGTCAGAGGAGACCGCATTTAAGGGCAAGGAAGAATCTTCATCGTCTCTCACAGCAGCAACTCATCTGGCAGTCTCAAACGAGGTGGGTGGGGATGAGGAGGAGGGGACTGACATCCTCCACAGCAGCAGTGGACCCTTCATCACGGTCTCTGGCAGGGGCAGGCAAGAACATAAGAAGTGCCATACTAGGTCAGATCAATGGTCCATCGAGCCCAACATCCTGTCTCCGACAGTGGCTTGGGAGAAGCTCCCAACAGGTCACAATGGGGGATCCATTCCCTGTTGTTTTTCCCCAGATCCTGTCATGTTCCCTGATCCTGTCTGGCTAATAGCTGCTAATGGACCTATCTTCCAGAAATTTGTCCAAACCTCTTTTAAACTCCACTATAGTGCTGGCCCTTACCACAGCCTCTGGCAGTAGATTCTACAACCCAATTATACACTGATTGAAAAAATATTTTCTTTTATTTGTTTTAAACTTGCCACCCATGAGTTTCATGGAGTGTCTCCTAGTTCTAGTATGAGCTGAGAGGGTAAGTAACTGCTCCTTGTTTATTAGTTCCAGACCATTCATGGTTTTATAGATCTCTATCATCTCCTCTCACTCGTCTCTTCTCCAAACTGAAGAGCCCCAACCTACCAAGCTTCTACTCATACTGGAGCCCTTCCATACCCTTGATCATTTTTGTTGCCCTTCTCTGTATCTTTTCTAGTTCAACTATGTATTTTTTGAGATGGGGCAACCAGAACTGCACACAATATTTGAGGTGTGGTCACACTATTGATTTATATAGAGGCATTATGACCTCCTCAGTTTTATTTTCTATCCCCTTCCAAATAATTCCTAACATTCTGTTTGTTTTTTTGGCTGCTGCTGCGCTCTGGATTTCATTGTATTGTCCACAACCACCCCCAGATCCCTTTCCTGAGTGGTAACTCCTAGTTTAGTACCCAGCATTGTGTACCCATAGTTTGGATTATTTTCCCCTATGTGCATCACTTTGCACTTGTCCACATTTAATCTTATTTGCCATTTAGATGCCCAGGCACCCAGTGTCGTAAGATCCCATTGCAGTTCCTCACAGTCTACTAATGTTTTAACTACCTTGAATAAGTAGGTGTCATCTGCAAATTTGATCACTTCACTCTTAACACCCTTTTCTAAATCATTAATGAATACATTAAACAGCACTGGTCCCAATACAGATCCCTGAGGCACACACTTTTTACATCTCTCCATTGTGAAAACTTCCCATTTAGATAGCAATTAGCAGGGCCAGCCCAAGGCATGTGCCACTCATGCCCAGGCACATGGCCCCGCGGCCACACCATGGAGAGGCGGGACACCGCAGTTTAATTTCCACACCCCCATTGGTAGCAAATCCCAACACCTGCTTGTCCCATCTTTTTTTTGTTCTGCTGCCCTGACCCCCCCACTGCTGGCATGCCCCCCTTCCCCTCTGCCGCCGGCGCTTCCGCCGGGTGTATGCTGCAGCAGCAGCAGCAGCAGCAGCTGGGACAGCCGATTGGACTGGTAGATAAAGCTGTTTGTTTATAAACAGCTCCTCTCCATGTGCAGATCAGAAGGTTGTTGCCTTGTAAAGAAGGTTCTTCAAGATGGCATCTAACATTCTCACAACTGGGTTGTGCATGCTCATCCTATTCAAATAATAGCCACATGATGGTCTGGAGCTCCTGTAGTATAAAAAGTACTCCCCCCCCTCAGAATGACAATTTCTTCCAATGCTTATTAGAAATATAAGGAAAAAAATCCATGCAAGGCTGGAAGGGTGGGTGTTGTGAGAATATTTGGACTCATCTCAAAGAACCTTATTTACAGGAGACGGCGCATGCACGAGTAGCGGCAACAGCATAGAGCGAGCACTCCTCCAAGCTGTGACAAGAAACGGACCCCAACAAAGCTAAAACTCAAAAGAAAAAACTTTAAAGGAGAAGGAAGTATGCCGGTAAGAGGCAGGGAGGAGAAAAAAAAAGAAAAAGGGGGTAAAGAAACAGTAATGGAGCGCTATGTGAATCGGCGCCAGCCGGAAAAAAGCGGGACAGAAGCCCGGGCTGCAGAGCACAGCAAAATGGCGGCAAAGGCGGTAGCAGCCACAGAAGGGGAGGATTCCCCAGAGGAAAATGAAGGGGAGGAAGAGTTGGATGAAGGCCCAATAATGAGGCTCCTGCTAGAATTAAAAAAAGATTTTAAGAAAGACATGGCCAAGCTAAGAGCCTCAGTAGAGGCAGGAAACAAAAAACTGGAGGGGCTGGTGCAGAGGCTGAATACAGCAGAGGAGAGAGTTTCCTCGCTGGAAGACCACGCAGTAACAAATGAGGAGAAAGTCTCAACACTCCAGGAAAAAGTACAGCTGCTGATGCAAAATACAGAGGACCTAGAAAATAGGTCCAGGAGGGACAATTTGAGGTTTGTGGGCTTCCCAGAGGGGAGCAAAAAAGCAGAGGCAAAAGATTTATTATGGGAATTTTGGACAGAACAATTTCCTGAGACTCAAAGGCTGAAGAAACCTGAAATTGTTAGAGAACCGGGAGCCCGCCTAACAAAAACTACCCTAAACCAAGGACAATCATAGCAAAGTTTGCTAGCTTTACAATGAAGGAGGAGATCTTGAAAAAAGCGCGAATGAAAAGAGAGTTGAAATACAAGTCTGAAACTATAAAGGTGTTCCCAGATTATGCGTTGGAAACCATGAATAAAAGAAGAAAATGGAGCAAGTACTTCTCAGTACTAAATGAAAAAGGGTGGAAACCAGTCCTAAAATTTCCAGCGAGGATGGTGGTGAACATTAATGGACAGTATAAATCCTTTATGGAAACAGAGGAACTCGAAGTATTCCTTCACCTACCACCGAACAATACAGACAGAGCTACAGTAAAGAAATTTCATGAAATCTTTAAACGAGATTGTGGGGCCAAAGAATTTACAGCACAAGAATTTACAGCAGGCTTGGAGGGGGGTAAGACACTTGCTATGTATCGGGCAGCTCTTTTTGTAACAGAAAAGAGGGCTGAACAAGGTTGTTGATGCGCGAGGGGGAAGGTAGTAAAGAAGAGGGCATATTGGGGAGGGGGAGTTGGGGAAGTTGGGATAGGGAGGAGGGGTAAAGCCTCGGTGTTGGGAAAAGAGGCGTAAAAATCCAACCCAAGAAAGGGCAGGGAAGAACAAGACAAAGATGCAAGCGATCACACAGAGCACTGAGTCTGTAAACCAAGCAAAAAAACA
>QEPC01009441.1:1290823-1315059 GCA_003113815.1 Sphenodon punctatus | reverse complement strand
GCCCTCCTTGGGGTGCTAGGGATGGCGACGCGAGATGTGACCCTGGCTGGAGGAATGAGATTGCCCTTATTTGGGGGTGCGTAGGGAATGGGATGGCAACTGGAGAGTGGAGACCCTTGATATCCTGGCACATGTTTGGGTGGGGGATTGCTCATGGCTGACTGCTGGAAGAGTCCCCCACACTACAGTACCCTCTCTCTGTGTGGCAGACATCTGCTGCCACCCGCTGTTGGCCACTGTTTGTGCCTGACTGATGCCCACCACCCATGCACCCAATTCCACACCAGCGAGCTGAGCTCGCTCTAACTGATACAGGCTTTCTTGTCTTAAAAGTAAAAAAAGGGTTTACAAACCTGGCAGGAATGGCAGTAGAGCCCACCGCTTCCTCCTCGTCCGAGGAGGAAGCCAGTGCCACTGGTGCCACGGGAGGTGTAGCAGGGGCAGTGGTCTCCTCCATCGGTTCCGCCTCCTCCTCCTCCACCGGCAAATGTGCCCCCAGTCGAAGGATGCGAGCAGGAGCAGCCTTCTTCATTTTTATTTTATTTATTTTTTACAAAAACCACACACAGCACAAACCAAAAGTCACCCACAACACACACCAACCCACCCAAACACACAGCACAGCCAAACCCAACACCATCGCAGCCAAAACACACAAACCAAGCAGTCACCGACTGAAACACACACCCACTCGCCTCACAGCTCCACACGCACACGAATTTCCGGTTTCCTGTGCGATTTCTGGCTTCCCGCTTCCTGGCGATATTTTCAGGCCAAACAGCGAACGCGATCTCGGCAATCCACCTGAACGGCGAATGGCTGAACCCGAACACATGAACCAAATGCAGCCAAACCGAGCAGCCGAACGCGGACTCGGCGATCCACCCGAACGGCCGAACACAAACACACGAACCGAACGTGGCCGAACCGAACGGCCGAACACCAACACACGAACTGAACGCGACCGAACCAAATCCCCGAACACGAACCGCGATCTGTTCGCCCATCCCTAACTATTTTTGAATCTTTGGTCTTGGCAATAGTTAGAGCTGGAATAGGGAAATTTTGGCCCGTGGACCAAAACAGGCCTATGGCTGTTATTTATTTATTCTCTTTCCAGGTCCTAGTTCTGACCCATGAATCTAGTCCCTACTCTCAAGGTCTGAAAGCATTAACTTAAGGGAAGTAAGTATGTACAATCTCTTTCATTTTTCCAGCAGTGTTGGCACCATTTGGGAAAAGGTGCACCATGTGCAGAATTGTCCTGGGGTCATTTTGCGTATGGACAGTGATTTTAATTTTATTTTTTAAATTTAAATTTAATTTAAAAAAAACAAACACTACTGTGCAAGCACAAATGGCCACCAGACCATTCTGCACATGCACCCCCGTTTCCAAATGGCACCGGCAGTGTAAAGGGTTGAGCATTCACAGAATGGCTCTGGCAACTATTTTGCACGTGTGCAGTGATTATTTTATTTTTTTAAATGTGCTTTTTATTAAAATTAATGAGGGGAAAAACCATGAAAGGGGTTTTCATGACACTCCCCCCCCCCCCGCAATAATAGGTTTTTAAGCCATAAAACAAAAACAAAAATAAAAACAAAAAAGGTAAGTGTTGCCCCAAAAATGGTAAATGTTGCACACCCCTAAGCAAAGGGGAATGGAGATGAGGGCCTGCACTGAAAGACAGGGAGACAGATCCATGCCATACATCCATAAGACGGACTCTCCCTTTCCTCCACTTATCCTGAGCCCAGGCCTTAAGCACTCCCCTCCTGCAACTTCTATCTGACACATGGAGCTTCTACTAATTTTCAAAGTGGCCCACAGGACGGAAAAGGTTTTCCCACTCCTTGTCTTAGAGCTGGGGTGGGGAACCTCAGGCCCGGGGGCCAAATATGGCCCTCGGCAAGTTTTTATGTGGCCCCTTTACAGTGCCTGGATCTGGCTCCTGGATCCAGCCTCTACCCCCAAGCACTGAAAAACTGAGCTGAGGATAATGGAGCAGAGAGGAGGACATGCATACAATGCTAGTGAATAGATCCATGGCCCAGATCCATGATCTGGGCCCTCCTTTTTTTTTTTTACTACACCTGTTAAGCACCACCAACATCTATGTGGCCATCAGAGCTTGTATTCATATTTAATGTGGCCCCCAGGACAGAAAAGGTTCCCCACCTCTGTCTTAGAGTGTCATTGAAATCTCAGTATGGCTGTTTCTCATGGGGCTTCTATCATGGATTGCCTTGGGGTTACCCCATGGGGCATCTGTTCAGACATCATGCAAATTCCCATTGTGTAGAAATCCAAAGGTAATCCTGTGGTGCAAGCTTTTTGCCCCCTCTGAAAGTACCCACAGTGGGGGGGAACAAGTATCCAACCCAAAAGTGGGAGAGGCACGAGTGCGCGTGCGTATTCACACACACACACACACACACACACACACACACCCCTAGAAATTCCATCCCTGAAACTGTAGAATCAACAAGGGTTTCATGGCCCAGACACTGCTCCAAGCAGGGCTGGACTTAAGAATTTTGCACCCCTAGGCCCTTCTCAGGCTGCTGCCCCCAAGTCAAGCCTCGACCCCCTCCTGCATGTTCATGGGTGGGGGAGCCCCATGTGAACGACGCGGTGCATGCACCTGCAGTGAATAGGGGTGCACGGGTGTGTGTGCCCACCTAATGCATCCCCACTAACCCCCCACTCATCCTCATGCACGGAGCAATGAGGGGAAACAGCAGTTTCTCTGTGGGTGTGGATGAGTGGGGGGGTGAGTGGGGATGCATGTGTGGCCGTGTGCGTGCCCCGCCCATGCACCAGCACATCCACGGAACCCCCCACCCGGCAGAGTCATGTAAAAAGGGCCTGTGAGGCACCATTAAAAGAAGAACAGATGGTTGCTGCCTTATAAATAAGGTTCTTCGAGATTGCTCCAAACATTATCACAACTACCACCTTTCCAGCCCTGTATGAATTTTTTTAAGGATTGGTAGGAACTGTCATTCTGAGGGTGAAAGTGCTTTTTATACTAGAGGAGTTTGAGACCATCACATGGTCTATTTGAATAGGGTGAGCATGCAAAACCCAGTTGTGAGGTTAGACACCATCTCGAAGACCGTTCTTTACAAGGCAACAACCTTCTGAATACTCACATGGGGAGGAGTTGTTTGTAAACAAACAGCTTTATCTCCCAGCCCATTGGTATCCCGCTATTGCTGCTGCTCCTGCTAAAGCACTACTAGCACACAGTGAGAAGGCAGAGGCAGGTGAGGGATGGGGACCCAGGCAGCAGGGTTCGGCTGTGGGCACCAGCCTGTGGGCAGCAGCCTCCGGCCATGCAGGGAGGGGGGGGAAATGGAGAGGGTGGTGCCAGCAATTGTCGTCATCCCCCCCCCCTGAAAATTCCACCCAAGGCCTGGGCATAGGGTGCCTGCCCTTATGTCTGGGCCTGGTTCCAAGCCCTACTTACAGGCTCTGTTGCTCATGCTGTCACACCCTCCCCCAAGCTGTGCCCCAAAACCTGTCAGTGGTGATGATGCAGATTCCAAGATGCTGTTCACATCCTTCATGTGTGCAGCATGACCATGATTTTACAGCCAGCTCTGCAAATGTCCTGCACTTCAGGCTCTGTCTAAGCACAGGGGACCAGGCTACTGGGCTTGACTGTAGATTCTGGCCCTTTAATACTGGCAGGACTGCTTTAGAGTACTGTGTTTGAAGTTAAAACCCTGTCCAGCATTTTATTTTTCAGACTTTGGAATAGTTTTCCTCTCCTCTCCTCCCGCTTACTCTTGCATGTTTGCTGATCAGATCTGAGTAGATTGTTGACAAGCATGAGAGAGAATATGAAAGATTGATGGAGCTTTGTCTCAAAAGATTGAAAATTAGGTTGTTCCAGAATTTTAACTTTTCCACCTTCCCTGCTGCTGATTTGGCATATTAAATGTTTGAAGAACTTGCTTCCTGTGCATATTCCAATGTGATGGGAACTGCTGCAGCTGGGATTTCCCCCTTGCATTGGAGCCTAAAAAGATCAGGAGGCAGTTTTAGTTTTCAGGGTCCCATTAGAGCAGGGATGGGGAAAATCCCCCCCCCCCCAAGCCATTTTGAAAGTTAGTACAAACTCGATGGGCCTGATAGGAGTTGATCAGTGGGGATGGATAAGAGTGTGCTCAGGAAAGGGAAAAGAAGAGGGTCCACTCCAGATCATGGATTTATGCCATGGATCCATTCCCTATCCTTGTGTGCATGCATGCACACCCTCATATTCGCTCCCTTCCCCTTAGCTCATTCTTGCAGTGATTGAGGATAGGAACTGAATCCATGGGTTAGATCCAGGAATTGTAAAGGGACCAAATGAAAAACAGATATGGGCTGGAATTGATTATGGGCTGGTGATTCTTCCCCACCTTTATTAGAGAGAGGGCAGAGACTCCCAAAGTATGGGTCAGGGTGACCTCAGTGATGTTGCACCATCTGTAGATGGAGGTCATAATCCCATTGATATTTGATATATATTTTTCCTGCCTAAAACCACAGGATTACTGCCTAGAATTCCATATAACAAATAACCATTGGACCAGAGGATGAGGGTAAATGTTCATTTGATCTAGGTGTTCGCTATGGCCCTTTTTACACACATGCTCTAACACTAATAAAAAGGGTGTTACATTTTATTATACATGATGCAGGGCACCACTGCAGCCAATCACCATGGGCCCTGTGCACACATGATGCCTCCACCCAGTTCCTCTGGGTGGAGATGGGTGTTGGCCGAAGGGTGGGGAGCATTTCCCTTGGTGGAGATGGGTGGGGGCGTCTGTGTAAACGCCACTTTCGGTGGGTGTTGGTGAGTGTTTTCCCGGTCAACACCCATCTCCACCCACACCCACCCACGGAGCAACCAGTGTGGGTGGAGATGGGTGTTGGCCGGGAGCGAACACTCACCAACACCCACCAAAAGTGGCGTTTACACAGGCGTCCCCACCCATCTTCACCAAGGGAAATGCTCCCCACCCACAGGCCAAAACCCATCTCCACCCAGAGGAACTGGGTGGAGGCATTATGTGTGCACAGGGCCCATGGTGATTGGCTGCAGTGGTGCCCTCAACATGTATAATAAAATGTAACACCCATTTTATGAGTGTTAGAGCGTCTGGTAAAAAGGGCCATATAGCAATATGCAATGGATAGAATGGTGCTTGAAGGTAAAATTGTGTTTAAAACAGAGGTGCACTATAAAAAGGGTTTGACCAGTGGTGACTGGTGGACTTTTAGGTTGGGTATGGGGCCAGAATTAAAATTTCACAATTATAAATGGAATAGAGCATACAATAAATGAAAAAAAACGAGTGTATGCAGAACAAAAAACCCTCACAATTATGGTGGCATGCAATAATCAGCAAAATTCAAAGTTCTGTGTGAAAATATCAAAAAGGGAAAACCAGAATTTGCTTCTGTAGAGTGGGTGCTAGAAAACATTTTTGGTAGCTCAAGGCTTCAAGTCTGTTTTAAATAAGAGGACATTGTATGGATGTGTGATTTGTTCCACTTTTAAAATGTGCTATTTTAAAAAGAAAAATCCACTCAGGAGAGAAACCCTGAATATGCCAGGGGTGTGAGGAAAGCTTCAGGAGAAGTTGGGTCACTTAATATACATAAGAGAATTCACACAGGGAAGAACCCTTACATGTGCTCTGCCTGGGAAATGCTGCCGGGTGAGCTCAGAACTCAGTAAACACCACAGCATTCACCCTACCAGGGAAAGGCCCTATCAATGCCTAAATGTGGTGAAGGTTTTGCTGTGAACTTCAGTTTTAGCATGCATGAAATAACTCAAACAGGTTCCTCATTCCCACCCCCACCTCAGTTGCAGTTGAGAGAGAGGAAGGCATGTCTAGAAGGGGCAGTATAGAGCAGAATATTTTAGCATACAATATAGTAGAACAAAACTTAGCTACTAAACTACACTGATGGTGCTGCATTTCTAATCCCTCACCTCTGGCCAGACCAGCCCATCTCTCATCACCTTCCCTTACACCAGGGGTGGGGAACCTTAGAACCAAGGGATAAATGTGGCCCTTGACAAGGTTTTCTTTGGCCCCATTTCAGTTCCTGGATCTGTCCCCTTTATACAGTTCCTACCCTCAAGAACTGAAAATCTGAGTTCAGAGTAAGGGAGCATAGATGAGGGCATTCACACAAGGACTGGGGACAAATCCATGGCACAGATCCATTATCTGGACACTCCTCTTCCTGAGTGCACTCCATAGGCACCACCACCTCCAACCTTTATGTAACTTTCATAGCTTGTACTAATTTTTCAGTTGGTCGCTTGGAAGGAAAAGGTTTCCCACTTCTGGTATTGATCTTTCAATATTCTTCCTACAAGCTCCCAGTCCAGTGAACAAGAGAAAAGAAAGACATGGAAAATCTTTAAGATCCCAAATTCCCAGTAGCATCAAACTGCTTGTAGAGTGGGGGACAAAATTCAAGGAGCTAACACTATTTTCCCCTTTCAAAAATGTTAAAACCACAAAAGGATGGGTACAAACTTCAAAGCAAGTATTTTGAAGTGTTTACGCTGCAACAGAAAGATTGAATATAACAAGTCACCAAATAAATCCTTTGGGAAAGCTTTTATATTCTATTTGTGGGTTTTTTTTCCGTCTGTAATATGGGTCCACCAAAATATCCCAACCAATTAAATTATTCAAAGTTAAAAAAAAAAGTTTCTCAAGCATCAGATCACTCAGGAAGAGTGACAAAATTCAAAGGGGCATCACTATGTTCTCCTTTCATAAACACTATAAAACACTATAAGTAGGGCTGCAATGAAGTCTTCAGAAAACTTCAGAATTCAGCTAATATTATGGTATTCAGTTCAGACAATCCGAATTCTGAAGTTCCGAGGACCAAGGCTGTTATTCAGAAAACTTCAGAAACTCCAAGAACCACTAAATGTATGAGGGGCTAGTGGACAGTTGAGCTTTCCTTCTTCTGGAAATGAAAGTTAATGCCATATTTGGTAGGAGGGGGGCATGGGAGGGGACAGTTGGGTAAGCCAGATGGCAAGTTCTGATTGACTGGCCAAGCCAGATGGCAAGCATTTGATTGGCTGAGAGGGCAAAATAAAAGTGGCTGCAGCCATTTTGTCCATTCTCTTTGGTGAATTTGGCTGTGTGCTACAGTGTTGCTAGATCTGTAAGTAATCATCGGGGGGAGGAGTGCCTGTCCTGTCCTGTCTAGGGGTGTGCATGTTGTTTTCAGTATAACGATAATGAAAATTGTCATTTTTTGTTTTTGTTATTGCAATATTCAGTTCGTTTTCATTATTGCAATATTCACACTGCTTCAAAAATATTAAATAAGTCTGCAAGTAAAGCTTTTGAAAAAACCTTTAAATTCTGTTTGCATTTTTCCCTAGTGTACTGGGTAAATGCAGAAAATATCTAAGCCAAACATTCAATATCCAAACTAAATACAGATAAATTATTTTTTAAAATAACAAAAAGAAAAATATAAAATTGTAAAATATATATATATAATATATCCTAAAATATATCAGTCAACAAAAAAAATCCAAACTAGGGCTGAAACAAGAATGCAAAGCATTCTTGCGTGAGAACATGCTACATGGCTGTTGTGGCCATTCTGCACATCCACAGGCTCCACGTGGTCATTTTGTGCATGTGTAGAATGCTTTGGGGGAGGGGGGTGTTTTTGTGGTGCTCGAGAATGTCACAAAGAATGATGGCAAGAATACCAATTCTCATGAGTTTCTTGACCCAGAGAATCTGGCCAAGAAGCCCATTCTTGGTGAGATACTTGCAGGGGTCAAAATCTCATTTCACTCCTAATCCAAACCAAAAAATTAAAAAATACATTTTAAAACCTCCAAAAATATATTTAAAACCTCCAAACAACCAAATATATTGAAACAAACCAAGCAAATTAAAAAATAAATCCAAATTAAAATAAAAAATACATCACTCAAGAAGTGGGGAACAATTAAAAGGTGCTGTAGAGTAAAAGTACTGTTTTACTTTGAGTAAAACAATTAAAAGTACTGTAGAGAAGAGAAACAAAAGTCATGGGGGGAAATCAATAAAAACATTAAAAATAAATATATAAAAAGAAATTTTAAATAATTACTCACCGAAGTAGGGAAGTCTAGTTCACACTCTGTTGCTACAGCCTTGGAACTGGTCCAGACCAGTTTCAGCCTGCTACGGTGTCTTCTTCTCCCTTCCCCACTCCCTCTCTCCTAAAGAGGAGAGAAGGGAGAAAGAGCTCCTTTGGGGTCTGGTTGGTTTTGGGGTGCCTGGAAAAGGTGCCCTAGAACCATCCTGATTGGCTGGGTTCCTTTGTAGGAGTCCATGTCTTTGAGCCATGGCCCCTCCTCCAGCCCCTCCCTTGCCTTAATTAATAAATTAATATAAATATTTAATACCCTGCTCCCTCGTGCCTCAGGCAATTTGGGGTGGCTTAGAAACTAATAAAATACGTTAAAAAACAGGGACATAAAAACCCAATTAAAAAAACCTTCCTCCCCCCACACCCCCAATCCCAACCCACCCTACCTATCTCCTCCAAACGCCTGGCTGAACACCCGGGTCTTACACTGCTGCTGGAATGTGAGCAGATCTGGGCAGAGGTGAGCTCCTCAGGGCTGTGGTTGGCTTTAGGGCACCTGTGGATGAGATGTCTGGTGCTGAGGCGATGGCTGTTCCTCTGAGAGCTGTGTCGCCACCATGTTCTGCACCTCCCATCAGCGCTGTCAGTGGTGCGTCACCCAGTGTGGGCCAGAAGGCAGGAGGGGACAAAAAATCCTCCATATGGATGCATTTTAAGTTGGTGCGGGCAGATGATCCCAGGGAGGTGCAATGCAGTTTGTCAGAAGGTGGTGAAGCGTGGGAAGGTGCTCACCAATATTGGCACAACTGGCGAGGCACCTGAAGGCATGCTACAGCACTGTGCTGCTAAGTGGGCAGGCAGGGGCAGTGGACGCCAGCGGGTTTCCGACTGCAGCGGCCAGTCGTCTGCCTCCATCAGCGGGCAAGCGTCCTCAAGCAGCTACCTCTAGCAGCAGGAGGTGTATTGCTGTAAGGGGGGAACAGCAGCAGCAGTTGCGTCAATGCACCATGGAGGAGCTGGGGGGGGCAGCTGCCAAGTCCATTGGCAGCTGCAGGATGTGGAGGGTGGTGCATATTGGGGGAAATGATAGCACTGGATGGGCAGCCCTTCTCGGTGGTCGGGGACATGGGGTTTAGGTGCCTGATTGGCTTACTGGCCCCCCAGTTGAAACTGCCCTCGCGCACCACCCTGAGTCAGCAGGTGGTGCCCGCCATGCACTGGGCTTTAAAGGAGCAGGTGATGGAGCAGCTGGCAGGAACTGGGGGTGCCATTGTCCACTTCACCACCAACCTGTGGTCAAGCAGATATGCGCAGCACGCCTACCTGACAGTGACGGCGCACTGGTGGCAGGACCCAGAGGCAGCATTTAGGAGTGGCAGGAGGGGTCCCAAAGCAGGGTACAGGTGAACCCTGCTTCAGGCGGAAGTCATGGACGGCCCACACACTTCTTGGAACATCGAGGTAGCCCTGACCTCCATGGTGAGGGAGTGGTCATGCCAGGTACACCCTTCACCAAGGGGTTCATGCGTGATGATGATCAACATAGCCAACATATTGAGGGCAGTCCACAAGGGGGGCTTCACCCGCATCCCTTGCGCTGCACACACCCTTCACCTGGTGGTCAGGGATGCTCTTGGCTTGGGGGAGAAGGGGATTGGGGAGGCACCCTTAGCTCCCTGATTGAACAGGGGAGGAAGCTGGCCCATTTCTTTAACTGGAGAATGAAGGGCAACGACCTCCTCCAGACGAAGAAGGCAGAACAAGACTCCCCAGTGCAGCAGCTGGTGCAGGATGTGTCTACCAGGTGCAATTCAACGTTCCTGATGCTCAAGTGGCTTCTCAAGCAGAAAGCCGCCTTGCATCAGGTTCAACTGGTGATGGACAACGGGGCACCTCCAGGGTACAATGGGGCTGAATGCGAGATCTTGGTTCACACTGTATTTGTGCTGAGACCTTTCCTGGCCATGAAGGAGACCATCAGCACCTCCACGGCCACCATCAGCCAGGTGCCTCCTCTGGTCCAGAGTCTCCTCAGGAGGTGGAAGGAAATTCTCCAGGGACGGGATTGTGGCCCTCACGACAAGAAGCTGGCGGATGAGGTAGTTACCCTGGTGTGGCAGGTGCAGTTTGATGAGCTCCTGCGGTGGGAGGTATAGGTCTTTGCAACCATGCTGGACCCAATGGTCAAGGGCAGCGTGGCACACCAGATGCAGTTCTATGACCACTAGAAGGGTGAGTTGGTGGAGAGGGTCCAGCAGGCAGACAGGGCTCTGGAGAGTGTATGGCAGCAGCTGCAGCAGGATGCCCCTGGGGATGGTGGGAGTGGGAGCATCCACCCCTTTCAGTCAGCAGGGTCTATCCCTTCCCCCAGCCCTATCAGTAGCAGCACCAGCATCAGGCTGAGCAGCAGCAGCACCCCTATTGCCAGCAGCAGCAGCAGCAGCTCCTTTATGCAGGGCACTCTGGCGAGCATGGGCCCATGAACAGCAGGACAGGCAGCGTGACTGATGGCAGTGGTGGAGGTGGTACCCAAGCAGAGTTACTGAGGGAGTACAAAACCCAACCAATTGAATGTCTGCTGCTGCTGTTTCTGCTACCTATGCTGTACCATGGGTACTGTGGCCTGCAATCAAATCTTTTCTGCTGCTGCTCCTGAACATCACCACTGCGGTGCCACAGGTACTGTGCCCCAGCAATCCAATGTCCGCTGCTGCTGCCAATGCTGCCTCTGCTGTGCCATGGGTTCTGTGCCCTGGAAATCCAATTTGCACTGCTGCTGCCTCTGAGGTGCCACAGATACTGTGACCCGGCAATCGAATCTCTGCTGCTGCTGCTGCTGCTGCTGCTGCTGCTGCTGTTGCCTCTGCTGTGCCATGGGTACTGTGTCCCAGCAATCCAATGTCTGCTACTGGGTGGCCACGTGATTCACCACCGGGCAAGGCTTAACCAATTTGCAGAAGAGCTTGTTGTGATCCAGCAAGTAGAATGCAAGCCTGCAACACCCAGCCAAGTAGGGGTGCCTGCCACCAAGCCCTGGCCAGGCTTCTGCCACTGCTCCACCAATGCCAACCAGCCTGCAGTGCTTGACCAAGGATGAGTGCCACCCACCAAGCCCCAAGCCTTCAGGGCCTCTGCTGATGGGTCTCAAATGGCCAGTCATGGTGCCATGGGCATCCTCAGGGCCAAGCATTGAGCCTGCTTGCCTGAGCAACCTGCGGTTCCAAGCCCCAAGCCTTCCCGGTCTCTGCTGCTGCTGATGTTGCATCTGCTGCATCTCCAATGGCCTGCCATGCCCCCATGGGCACCCCTGGAGCACCCCAAGCCTCCAGGATGGCCGAACTTTCTGAACATTAGGGGTGTACGAACTCTGCGGGACCGAACCCACGAACCCAAACTAAGTTTCAATCCGAACGTCCAAACGGTGAACATCCGAACTCCATTCTGTCAGCACATCCCTAATGATGCCACCTTGGCCCCTCCCTGCTGCTCCCTCCATCTCCCCTTCTTTCTGATCAACAAAAGCTAGCTGCACATGCCCCATAGCCGCCCCAGCTCATCCTCTCCTTATTTTCCTCCCTCCCTACCCCTCCCCTTGCTCTCCCTCCCCCCGATCGACTCCCAACTGGTCAACCACAGTGCTCCATGACTGACCCAGGACATACGCAAAAGGCACAAAGGGTTGAAAAGCATTATGTGCATCTGCGCCTGCACCTCAAGTCAGGCACTCTTCTGGTGCTTCCAATCTTGGTGTGCATGATCTGAGGCATATGTACAGAAGTACAAAGTGCCTTTCAGCTTTGTGCGCTTTTGTGCATGTGCCAGCAAGCTCCCTACTAGCAAGAGACTTTCTTCCCTTCACTGGGTTTTGAATCAGGCTCATATTTAGAAATATTCCATCCTCCCAACTCAACTTTGGCATCAGATGGAGAATCTCAGGTAAAGAGCCACTAGGTTTACTACCTCCCTCTGGGCAGTGGTAAACAGCCTTCCCTTGGAGGGGATGAGGCTGTGTCATCAGGAATGGGCGTGGGGGGAGGACTATCACTCCCCTTTTTGACATAACCCTGCCCATTATCAGGTATCATGATATCACAACACTCTGCATAGGGTGGGGGCCCACTGGGAAAGTGGCAGAGAAAAGGAGCTGTCAGATCCATTTCTGACATAACCACCCCTTAATGAATATCATGGCATTCCATAGCAGTGGGGCCACATTGGAAAAGAGGTGAGAAAGTCCATATGACCCCACCCCTCTTTCTCACATGCTCACGTCCAACTGTCTCAAAAAGCCCTAATTTCTCCAGGTTTCCAGGGCCATCCCTGGGTGACCCAAAGATATTGGGGCTTCCCCCAGAACTTGAAGACTTTGGATCAAAACCTGGAGTCTCCCGACAAAACCTGGAGAGGTGGCAACACTCAGATTGGCACAGTCTACTTCTGGCTGGGCTGAATGTGGCTCCTACACCAAGCAAGCTCTCAGCTATTCCCACTGGAGTGAGAGCTTGAAAAGCTTAAGGAATTAGCATTAATTTAACTTTTACTGCAATGACATAAAATGCAATTTACCGTAGTTTCTTTTTATAGAGAGAAGCAAACTGACTTGGGTGTTGATTGGGAAATGACTTCATAAAAATGCTTTTAAAATTTATAGAACTTATAAAACAAAATAATATTACGGACAAGCAGAGATAGCTGAGAAATGACACACGTGGGGTATGATACTCTAGGTGGATAACTTCAGTGCAGGCACTTAGTGTGGGCATAAGTCTCATTGAGGTGAATGGGACTCACGCTGGTGAAATGTCCTGAAGATCAAACTGCCTGAGCCCTTTCTAGAGCTGACTGAGGAACTGCAAAATCATGTTGTAATGAATATTCATTCCAAATACGGTATTTGTTGAATCTATCCGCTTTGACTCGGGTCCAGCAAAACAGATACGAAACACTACGCGTGCATCTCTTTCAAGTATTTGCTTCAGGAAATTTTGCTTGGGTTATCCATTTTTTCCCCCAATCATTTTTGTTCAAATATTCAACCAATCGAGTAGCCAAATACCCAACCAAAATGACTGATAAAACAAGAAAAACAGGGGTTTAATAAATATGAAAATTAGGACTGAAATCAGAATCAATTTCTAGGGATGGGCGAACAGAATGCGGTTCGGATGTTCGGTCGTTCGGTTCAAAACCCAAGTTCGGGTTCGATGGTTCGGTTCAGCCAAGTTCAGGTTGACCAAACTTGACCAAACAGTCAAAAATAGCACTATCGAAACCGAAACTGAAACGAAACCGAAACCAAAACTTCATTCCCCCTCCGAAAAGACGTTTTTCCTGCCCCCGAACTCATCTGAACTCATCCAAACACAACCGAACTATTTGGTCATTCGAGAGTTCAGTTCGGACGTTCGGTTCGGACGTTTGAACAGACCGAGTTTGGTCCGAACTCCGAACATCCGAACCGCATTTGCCTATCCTTATCAATTTCTTTCTTGCAAAAATCTCATGAGAATTGTGAACCATTACCAAGATCTTGGGTTGATCTCACTAATGGTTCGATATCTTGACCAAGATTTTTTTCTTGATATACCATTTACCATTACTTACTGTTTATTGTTACTGTGTACTGCATTCTTCCCAGTAATGTCCATACAGAAAATGGCCCCATGGCTGTGGTGTGTGTGCATTACCAGGACGAACATGGTACACAGTAAACAGTAACATCACAACACTCCATTGTGCATGCATCCCAGAATGAGACAAGGACAAGTCATATGGGGTTTTAATGGGTGTTCTCTTTATTCCAAATCCTATAAGCTAGGTGGGGTAATTGCCACTAGCAATTTGGATCCAGTACAATGAGCATTATCACAGTTAACGATAACTGTCAGAGGAACTGGCCTTGATGCACCCTCAGGTACCAGCCCCCAGTTTTTCCTTACCATGAGCGTTAACATAGTTAACCATAATATTCAGGGGGATTGACCTTGATGTACTCTCAAGTGCCAGCTCCCAATTTTCTGGTACAAGGACCATTAACACAGTTAACCATAACTGTCAGGGGAACTGACCTTGATGTACCCACAAGTACCAGCATCCAATTTCTCAGAAAACTGAGCGTCCCCTTCTAGCCCATGCCACAACACATGGACAAGGGAGGCGGATGTTGTCCCTTGAGGACCAGAATAAGAAGTCAGTTTCTGAATAAGAAATAAGAAGTCAGCCTGTGGGGGCTGCCTCTGCCCCACTTTCTGCCCTCAATCTTCGCCCCTCCCCGGGCCATGACTTTGGTGCTCACTGTCCCTGCTTCTGCACGAGGTATTGCTTCCCTATCCCTTAAGGAGATGACTCCTGGTTTACTATGTAACTCTGTAATGAAGAACTACATAACAGTCCTGGACCCCCTGCAAAGAGTATGACAGTTTTTATTATACAAAAAAACGCCACCCTGGCCAAACAGCCAAACAGTAGGACAATTCACTCAGCACTATGGAGAAGGCAAAAACCAGGAATCTCTCAGTCAATTTTGGGTTCCCATAAAAATTCCTTCCTGACTCCCAAACAGGTGACTAGCTGATGCCCACAGTGTTCAAAGAGAGGGTGGGTGGGTGCCACTTGAAATTGCTCCCGACCCACAACTGGGGGCAGGAATGTGCGCCGGCCTTTAAAACCGCCTCTGGTAGTCTCTCCTTGCAAGACAATGTTCGCGCCCCTTTGTCTGGTTGCTCTAGCAACTTAGCCCGGGCACTCCTTTCCTTCCTGCCATTGTGGCCATTGCCCCAGCAACCAGCTGCATTCAGCTTGCAATTGCAAATGCTGGGCTGAGCCCCAGACCCTTGCTTCTTCCTTTAAGGGGAGCCTGAACAGTGGCCCCTTTGTTACTAGTTAGGCAACTGATGGGCAATTAGATGCAGGGCTATGTCAAAAGCCCAGAAGGAGTTGGTAACCCTAGAAGTAACCAAAATACTAGGGCTGTGCATCCAACTTTTGAGGGAACCCAGTTAGGACTGAGACAAGAACAAGTATTCCTGTTCCGCAGTGAAATACTGATCTTACTAGAGCGCTTGTGAATATTCATCAGTATTTTGTCAGTCTCCAGTGATTCTGCCTTTCCGCCATTGTAGATATCAGCACCTGTGATTTTTCATCATTTCCTGTCAATTCCATCACTTTTCAGCATTTTTTTTTAGTCATTTATTTTTCACTTTCCAGCATTTTTTCATCATCTTTTCATCATTATCTTCACTTTTTTGGACTTTTAAAAAGTTTTACAGCACATTATGACATTTTATGGCAATTTTCTGCACTTCCATGGCACTTAGCCAGCACCTTTGCATCTCCAAAGCTCCTGGGGGTGCATGCAGGTGCACATGGGGCTTGGGCTCAACCTTCTAGTAGCTCTATTCAACTCAGAAAACATAACAACAAAAGGCAAAAACAGCAGAAAAGCTAGTACTTTGTTGCATTGTGCAAATGAAGGCAAATTACTTGTTTCCAATGGAAACAGCATTCACCACAATTTGTCATTTCAGGCTTAAACCCCAGTAATGCCTGGAAATCCAGGTTTCAGGGGTCCTTAAATGAACCCCAACATGTGCACAGCAAAATTCAGCTTGGTTCACCCTGCTTCTTGCCTCTATTAGCCCAGTCACCTGAGCAAGTAGCCTGCAATAAGTCCTCCCTACCTGCAGGGGCTGTGGCCTCCTCTTCCTTCCTTCAGAGTTGCAGCCCAGCCAGCCCAGCCCAGAAGAGAAAATGAGTACCTGGGAGCCCCATGCCCCCCAGCTATTTCCCCATGAGCTCCATAGTCCACCCTCCCCCAGGCTAGCACCCTTCAACCCCATTCATAATCCTTCTCCATACCTCACCATCTGTGCTTCCACAGGACTGCCTGTCCCCTCCCCTCAGGAGCCTGTGTACAGGGAGACAAGACTGGGGGCAGCTGAGCAGTGGGGAAAGTGCCTTTATGGGGAAGGGGAAGACAGGTTCTGCCAGAGTGTTTATGGGGGATAGGGCTGAAAAATAGGTGATGCATATGCATGGATGGGGCTGGTATGTATTGGCAATGGGCAGACAGGTGCTGGGAGGGTTGTATATTGGGGGAGCAGCTGGGGTGGGTGGTGTATATTCACAGAGAAGGCTGGGGGGTATCCAGGGGTGGGGAGCAGTATTTGTATGGGGATGGGATATCCAAGTGCTGAAGGGTATATATGTGGGCAGTAGGTTAAGATATGGGTGATGTGTATGCACAGATGAGACTGAGGAGCAGCTAGGGGTGGCGGGGGGTGGGAGTGTATGTATCTGCAATAGGCATACAGATGCTGGAAGGGGTGTATACGAGGAGACGAGTCTGAGAAATGGGTGATGTATATCCACAGACAAGGCTGGAGGACAGTCAGGGGTGGGGAGCAGTGTTTGTATGAAGAGGGGGTACACATGTTAGGTGCTGGGTGGTATATATGGGGGCAGAGGCTAAGAGATGAGTGATGTATATTCAGGGACAAGAGTGGGGACAGTGTGGGTGGTGGCAAAGTGTATGCGTTATTATGAATTATGAATTTATTATGAATTATTATTATTATTTTATTATTGTGCTTTCAGTTGGAATAGCGACAATGGGACATCTAAATTCTGATGGGGGGAGGTCGGTAAGGGTGTTATATGGGCACAGGATGTGTACTAGGAGAAAAAAAGCCTGGGGCCAGCCACGGATGGGAGCAGTGTCTGTATGACTAAAAGGTAGCCACATGCTGGGAGGGTGTATAATATGGGGGGACAAAGCTCAGAGTCAGACAAGGGTGGGAAGTATGTTTATGGGGAAGGGGCACCCAGGTGCTGGGGGCGTATATGGGGAGGGGAGAAATCAGTGATGCGTATTCCATAGGGGTGTGCATGTCATTATTATTGCAATAATGAAAACGAAAATAGATAACAATGACAATGATAACAAAAATGACAATGTCGTTATTATTGTCGTTATTATTAGTGCTGTGGCAGTTGGGTTTTGGAGGGAAAATGTGGGATGGGGAGGAGGGAGCAGACATCTCAGAGTCCTAAACAGGGTTGAGCTCTCGAACTGTGCCTGTGTTGGGAGGGGCTAGCAGCTCAGCAGAATCTGATGGAGGTATTGCTGGCCAATGAACAGTGCAAGCATAAGCGGTATCATGGCACTCGGTGATTGCTCAATGCCTGCTCCCTCCCACAACCAATCATGTTGACTCTGCGGAGAGGGCACCGCAATCCTTTATAGTGGGAGGGCCAGTCTTTTTCTCTCTGTTCTGCGAGAGCTCTGCTTGTCAGGTTGAGTTTACAGAACTACAGTGCTTGCATACAAAAAATCCTCCCTAGCCCACATTGCATTACCAACACCTTTCCTTCCTCATACCCTACATTTTACCTTCTCCCTTTCCCTGCCCTTCTCTCCCCTGTACATTATATATAGATAAGTAGTATCGAGTTGATATTGATATATATTATAGACATATAGATTAGATTAGATTAGTTAATGGATTAGATAGATAATCTAATAATTGATTAGATAATAGATAATTTTCCTTTCCTTTTCCCCTGTGTCCCTTAGATTTAGATAGATATTACTTGTGTACATATATATAGAGATTATATATTATATAGGTATTTAGGCTAGTCTGTTTTATTATATATATTATGTTATTAACAGTATATATATATATAGTTATTAACAGTATATATATATATATATATATATATATATATATATATATATATAATGTTATCGGAGTCGATACCAATAACGATACCGATACCAAAAATAAAATCTTCATTTGAAACAATACAGATATCAATAACAGCAACGGTAACTAAAATGACATTTTTAATAATTGGTGATTTCAGACGTTACACGGTCCAGAGTCACCACAGTGGATTCCCAGCGGTGGTGAACCGATCAACCACCCCCCATGGTCAATAAAATCCCCAAACAGACGTGACGGGAGTGGGACCACGGCAAGGAATCGGGCCACCAGATCACGGTCCAGGGCAGCACAACAGACGTGCCACTGATTCTCGGCCATGGTCAAAACACCCAGAAGGCACCGATCAGGGACAGGACACAGACATGGTCACCTGAGGGCAAACGAAGCCAGAAGGGCCAAAAGGAAATGCCCACACAAGAGAAATGGGAAGGGAGGGGGGAGAGGGAGAAGAGCAGGCGAGGTACCACACACAACAGGCACAGAGACAGTGAGGGCACAGTGGAACACACAGCACACACACACATGGGAAAGGAAGGGAAGGGGGGAGCAGACACAGTGGGACAAACAACACACATGGCACATCGGACATGGGGGGGCAAGGGACAGAGAAGAGGAGGGAAACAACACAGGGGCACAGCTGGACAGAGGCAACAGCAAACAGGACCCCCAATACAGAGCAGTCCACACGGGCACCCCCGCAGCAACACAGGCAGTCCCAGAATGGGGGGGTCCCAGGAGGTCTGGCCACAGGCACAGCAGGAGTACACATGGAACAGGGTGCAGGTAAGGAACAGTCCAGGAGGCACACGCAGACACCAAGAGCTGGCGAGGGGGTGATGGAGGAGAGGCAGGAGATCTGGAGCAGTGCATCAGGTCTGAAGTCACATACACCCCCCCGGGAGGAAGCCGAAGGGGGACAGTACGGGGGACCCAGAACCCTGAGGTCACACGGGCACCCATGATGGGGGGGGCTGGGGTGATGATGGGGCCACAGGAGGAGGATGGCCAGCAGCACCCAGGAGTTCCGGGGGGGCAGGCAGGGATCCAGAGGCGGACAATGGAGAAGGCGGACACGGAGGCGAACAGCCGATGCAGAGGCAGATGGGGGGGGGCTGGAGGGAGCCCAGGACCACAGGCAGGGGCAGTGACACCCCAGGAAGCAGACAGCACAGCAGCATAGCCGGGACATCACAAAGGGGGCAGGCAGCGGGCCACAGCAGCATGGAGGAGCCAGGAGTCCACATGGGGGCCAGGAACTGTGGCCTGGAAGGCACAGGGGGACAGCCAGATGATGGGGGCCACGAAGGGGCCAGGAGCTGAGTGCCCCACCTGGTGAACGAGGTGCAGCCAATGAAGCATGCCCCAGCAGTACCCCAGTACGGACATGTGGTGGGCGATCAGGTAGTACGCCTCGAACAGATTCTGCATGGAGAGACCAAGCTACACATCGGAATGGGACCACACACTGGACAGCACCACCAGCTCCACCGCGGAAGGCTCAGACATGCAGCAGTCTGCAGCCGGGAGCCATGGAAGGTGACCCAGCTCCAACAGTCAGTGATACACTGCCCCACAGGAGCGCTGGTATCCATGGGCCCCGTGAATGCAGCCAAAGTAAGACACAGCCAGGGCAGATCCCCCCTCCACCAGACCAACCATGTAGGTGGCCAGGCTGCACACAGACAGGGCAGACATGGTCTCCACCACAGACCAGGCCACATGTGAGCACCTCATCTCTGGGATGCGCCCATCGGGAAAGGGAACCAGCCCCAGCATCTCAGCAAGCAGCCAGCAATCCCGGGCGCTCACCTCATAGCCGAAGTAACGAAGGCCAGAGCTCAGGCTTTCATAAGCACCTGACAGGCTGTCCGGGCATCCCAGAAGCAACTGCATAACTGGGGTATGCCACAGGTCACACAGGGCCATGGTCTTTCAAAAGGTCCACGTATGGGGGCCCCCATGGGGGTTGGGAGTCCGGTGCTAGCGCAACCAGCCATGGTCCAGCATGCCAGGGAGAAAAACATCACGGACAGGAGGGCCCACATTCCCTCCAGGGGCAGGAGGGAGCTCACGGGGGCACCAAGGCCAGCCAAGAAAGCCACAGGCCACAACAATGTATGGCAACAGAGCGAGGCGTGGGGTGCGGACCCAGCACAGCTGCAGGATCCGAGCACACAGACAGAACAGCCAACACACTAATCAGGCCAGCATGGATACGATGTTGCCAACAGGGAGAGGTGGGACATGATGACAGGAGGCATGCAGCTGCAGCCTGCAAGCCTGGGTGCACACCAGACCATGCGCACGGCTCCACACTGGGACAGCAGGTGCACTCCATAGTGCGCCACCACTGGTCCGGGCCACCAACTCTGCAGGAGACAGCCGGGCACCACCCATCCCAGACTATACCTGGGCCGTCCGCGGCCCCCTGGGGCTCACCACACCATGGAGCAGGACAGGTTGGGAGCCTGCGGGATGCACCTAGTGCTCTGTGCCGAGTGGTACCACACTCACACCGATCAGCTGCACATCCTGACCGCTGAGGTGCACCTGGGCGCCCACCTGTGGGTTACCATGGCCCAGAGCACAGCAGGGGCCCACAGGGACCAACACACCTGCAGGCATGCCCTAGCCCAGCTCAGGGCTCAGCGGGTGTCTGGGTCAGACCAGCAGGCCATGAGCTGCGGCCGAACCAGGGCTGCAGAAAACTGCGAGGTGGCTGGGCATCTCCAATGGAGGAGGATACCATGCACCGGGATGCACTGCTTGCTATGCCCTTAGCCCAGGGGTTATGGGTCATGGAGCGGCCACAGGGGTGGTGGTCCTGGGCGCTGGCTCAGTGGGACGAGGCAGTCTGGAGGGTGCACTTCCGGAAGGACACGCTCACCCTACTGCGACTCGTGGAGTTGCTCACACCCTAGCTGGAGGGGCAGCACAACCTCATGCGGAACCCCATCCCCATGATCCAGCAGGTGGCCATTGGGGCCTGGGCCCTGGCAACGCCCGACTCCTACTGGGCCATCTCCCAGCACTTCGGTGTCGGGGTGAGCACTGTTGCCTGTATCCTCCGCGATGTCTGGGAGGCTGTGGAGGGCATCCTCCTGGACTGGGTGATCCAGCTGGTGGATCAGGGGCCCGTGATGACCGGCTTCACGGCTGGAGTGTCCCCCAACTGCATGGGTGCCTCCCTCCACTGTCCATGTCCCCAATGGTGTTCTGGTAGGCCTCGGTGTCCAGAGGGGCAGGTGGTGGTGGGAGGGAGGGAGGACACAAGACCCATGGGTGGCTGCTTCCTCTGGAGGCCTATAGGGACTGGGAGGCAGATGCGGGGTCCCTGCTGGCGTGGAGGCAGCTGGGGCAGCTGGGGGGTTGGTGGGGGTGCTGAGGGGCCTGGCACTGGGCCGTGGGCAGGCAGGGTGCCCGCGGGATGGCTGCCATCACATAGGCACACATGGTGCCCACGTGCAGGAGCAGGGTGGTCCCAATGTCATGGGACCTGTCCATCTTGGTGGAATTCTCCCGCACCATCCCCGTGATGGCCTGTTTCAGCCACCCGAATGCCTCAACCTGCCTGCTGTGCTCCCGGCGTTCCCACCTCTGCTCCAGGTGCACCTCAGCTTGGAGCCTCTGGTCCCTTGCCTCCACCCGCTCCAGGGAGCATTCTATGGCTGCCTCCATGCAGTCCACAGCCACGATCATCTTCTCCCCCTGTTCTGTCGAGGTCCGCACGATGTCCTCTGCCTGGTCCTCCCTCCAGCACCGTACCCGTGCCTGGTGCTCTCTCATCCACTGGGCTGGGGGCATGGCCCTGGGTTCCTGTGGCTTCGCCGGCTGTCCTGTAGGGTACACTGTGCTTAGTGGTTTACTGCCCCGGGCAGCCGTCCCCATGCCACCTGGTTCCACTTTCCCCCTTTCCCCTCGACACCCTCATCCCACCATGTGTGCCCTGGGTCCCCCTCCTGGCCTCCCCAGGGGCTCCACCACCCTGCCTATGTGCCTCACCTGGGCCCTCTGGCCACTGTCAATGCTGCTCTGCACCTGCCTTCTCGACCGCCTGCCTCTGGTGCAGGAGCATGCCGTGCCCTGTGTTGGTATGCAGGGATGGTTGTTGGGGACTCTTGGGTTGGCCGGGAATCCCTCCCAGCCCCAGAACCATACTGTGGGGTATCAGGGCTGGAGGGGGCCTGCCCCCTGGCCAGGCCTTCCCCAACACCCCCTTTCCCCGGGTCCGTCCCTCCGTCCCATCTGCATGCTTACCCTAGATGTCTGTTTCCGATCCCTCCAAGGCCAGCCCCTCCATGTTGCTGTGCTCCCCCTGCTACCACTGGCTGAGGGTGATGAAGGTGCTGGCCTCTGAGTCCAGCTGTCCAGCCAGGGGCTGGGGCTCTCCGGCCTGCTGTCCGAGGGGGGTCTGCCAGTCCCCGAGGTCCCGGGGCGTTCCTCCTGGGACCCTGGTGTGGGTGCCTTCTTGTGGGGCGGCGAGGGCCGGGGCTACCTTGACCCATTCCCTGCCCTGGACCACAGCGCTCCCCACGAGGTGTGGGGCAACTATGGATCCCTTCATATGGAAGATGCAGTCCAGGGCATCATAGAAGGGGGCGGTCTGGGCTCCGTGTCCGGACTGCTGGTTGCTGTCCCGTATTGCCTTGTACCCCCTCTTCAGCTCTTTGACCTTGGATCGGGACTGTGCAATGGTCCAGTGATGCCCCGCCGCCTCCATTTCCTGCACTATCTCCCAAAACACGTGCTCATTTCTCTGATTGAGCATGAGCTCTAGGTGATGCTCCAGGGTCCCCCAGATGCAGATGAAGTCCTGGGTCTCCGCAAATCCCCACTCGGTAGTAGGGCCTTCTCCCCCTTCTCCCCTCCGGTTCCTCCTCCTCCTGCTGCTCCTCCTCCTCCCCCTGGCCAGGGCCCATCTCCTCTGGAGGCTCGGGCACCTGGGCCCATTTCCATGTCTGCGGGACACAAGCGGGTGGAGTGGGGTGGGGTGGGGTGGGGGAGTGTTTGGTTGCTGTTATGCCCCAGTCCTGCGTCCCCCCCTTCCACCCCACCTGCCGGCCGCCTGGTCCCCCGCCGCCCCTTGGTGCCCCTGTGCTGCCTGGTCCCCTCCCCCTTCGTTCCCCGTACCCATTTCTGGGGTGCCTCCTCCCTTGGTCTGGTCAATGTCCCTGGGGCAGCCTGTCCTGGCTGCTGCTTCTGCTGCTACTGCTGCTGCTGTCCCTCCACCCCCTGCATGTGCAGCACAACCACCTTCTCCTCTGCCTGCGCCTCCACCTCCTCTTCCTCCTCTCTTGCTCTCTCACCCTCCACTCTCCTCTGCCTCCTGCCTCGCTCCATCCCACCACGTTTCCCTGCTGCTGTGTGCCCTTTAAATCTCCCTCCGTGGCCTGTGCTGTTTCTGGTTGCCTGGCAGTGATGTTGCGTGCTTTGACCACGGCTGGGAATCATTTTGTTTGATTCCGGCCGGTGATTGCCGTCCAGACATTACTTTTTATAGTTTCCCGTTGGGAATCTCTTTGACCAGGCTTTTGGAGATGGTCCGGGCGGAGGTCCGGAAGCATGGTTGATTTTGACCCCATGTGGGTATTGACTGTGGTGAACATCTGGCAGCCGCCAAACAGACGTTTAGGACTCTTTGGCCCCGGCACTGGATTGACTGTGGTTCACTGTGGTTGAGCATGATCTCGTAACATCTGAAAATACCCAATGATAACGAAAATGACATTTTTAATAATGATAACGAAAAACAAAAATGACATGGGGGCCTGGTGCACACCCAGAGTATTTCAGGACAATCCTTAGGAGCACTCAGGGGTGGAGGGTAACTTTATGTATGGTCTGCAGTGGAGACAGGGATCATGTCCATAATATTTGGGCAGGGAGAAGCTTGCTGTCCTGAACTTGAGTGTAGCTCCCAACCTGCAGAGGAAGAGGATTGGGGTTGAAAGACCAAGGCAAGGTGTAGAGTCATGGAGCCTAAGTTGTAAGTGAGTACAATATACAAGGGCTGATCAAAAAGTTCATATTTTGACAGCTAAGGAATTTAGATATTGGCTTGAGATTTTTCCGGCATTTAATATAGATCTTCTGATGAATGGGTACCAAATGGTCCGGAGGTTGCAGCTGGTGCAGAATGCCGCGGCCCGTCTCCTGACGGGGGCGGGTCACAGGGAGCACATAACACCAGTGCTCCGGGCTCTGCACTGGCTGCCTATAAAGCACCGGGCCAGGTTCAAGGTGCTGGTTTTAACCTTTAAAGCCCTTCACGGCCTAGGCCCAGCCTATCTGCGGGATCGCCTCACTCCCCATGTACCCGTGCGACCCTTGAGATCGTCCGTGGGAGCCTTTTTGGAGGTTCCC
>QEPC01009441.1:1271496-1286173 GCA_003113815.1 Sphenodon punctatus | reverse complement strand
AGCCCCATTGGCTCCGTGCAGCCTAGCCCGTGGCCAATCATAGACTGCCAAGCCAGTGGTCTGAGGCGAAAAGAGATGGTGATTCATCAGGCTGGCTGCTACTCCAAGCCACTCTCCACCCTCCACCCCTGGTGCCTGGAAGTCTGCTCCTAGCTGAGTCAAATGACTTCCCCCTCCCTGCTACATTTGGCCTTCCAGTGACCTGACAGAAGACCACGTTTTAGGCACCCGAACACAATCGAACGCGATCCGAACTGAACAAACTGTTCAGCCATTTTGTCACTCGTTGTTCGGATCTGTTCGGTATGTTCGCCATTTTGCCATTCGGTGTTCGGTTCCATTCAGTATGTTCGTGTTTGCGTTCGTGTTCGCGTTCGGTCATCCGAACAGGCCGAGTTCGGGCCGAACACCAAACTACCGAACCACGTTCGCCCATCCCTAAAGGGAAGGTAGAGGTATTGGCCGGGTGGCCTTTACCTCAGCTGCTGCTGGACCTGGGTCTTCTTTCCCCCTCCAGGAGCCATGGGGGAGTGGGGGCAGGGAGGGGAGGAGGGACAGCCATGGGAGGGGGAGCAGGGTAGAGGAGCAACTCCCCCTTGCACAGACACACTCACCCACACACCCACCCTTCTCTCTCTTATACACCTCTCACACACACATTCATATTCACACACATGCACTCACCTCACTCTTTCACACACACCCATTCAAGCTTACACACACACTTTCATCTCTCACACACACCCCTCAATCCCCATTCATACTCACATACTCTTTTTCACACACACACACACACACACACCCATTCAGTCTTAAACACACACTTTCATCTCTCTCACACACACACACCTCAAACCCATTCATACCCACACGTGCTCTTACCTCTCTTTCACACACACCCATTCATATTCACACACATGCTCTCACCTCTCTCTCTCTTTCACACCCCCATTCAAGCTCACACCTACACGTCCACCTTTCTCTCTTCACTCACACCCCCATTCAAGCTTACACACACACTTTCATCTCTCTTTCACACACACCCATTCATATTCACACATGCTCTCACCTCTCTCTCTCTCTCTTTCACACACCCATTCAAGCTCACACCCACACGTTCACCTTTCTCTCTTCACACACCCGTTCAAGCTTACACACACACTTTCATCTCTATTTCACACACATCCATTCATATTCACACACATGCTCTCACCACTCTCTCTGTCTCTCTCTCTCTTTCGCACACACCCATTTAAGCTTACACACACGCTTTCATCACTCTCATACCCCCAATCCCCATACTCACACATGATGCTCTCTCTCTCACACACACACACACCCACATCCACACCCATACCGCCTGCACTGCTGCCTCCTCCGCTCCGGTCCCATCCCCCAGCCACCATGCAGCCTGGAGATCCTCATCCTGGTGGCAAGGGACCCGCCGCCCTCCTCGCCGTGCTACCTCAGCCTGCTCTGCTCCGCCACCGCTCCTCGCACCACCTCCTCTGAATCCGACCTCAGTCAGGCTCTTCTTCTCTCCACACAGCACAGAAATACAGCAGCAGGTAAGCAGCCTGCTGCTGGGCACTCTGTGTCCATGGGTCCTCTCTCCCTCCCGGAAGTTGCTTTCATGCAACTTCTGGGAGAGAGAAGGAGGGGCCAGGCACAGCACTGCGAGGAGGAAGGAGGAGAGGTGGGGCCTCACCTCAGCCGTGGGTGGGGGACCCACGGTGCTGCTTCTGCCTGCCAGTGCAGTGCAGTGCCGCGCTGCGCCAACCCCCCCACTTTAAAAAAAAAAAAAAATTAAATATTTTTTTAAAATTTCTATACTCTCACCCCCCCGAACCATGGGGACCCCCCAAGCGTGGGGCCCTGGACAGCCACCCCTAAATGCCCCACAGTAAGGCTGGCCCTGCACTGCACGTCTGCTTGCCAGCCCCGTCTGGGAATCAGGCCCCAGTCATGGGACAGGGTTGGGCACAGCAGCCTGATTGACCACTGTGCCTGCCCATTGCCCCTTGGGTGGGTGGCCAAGGAAGTGGTGGGGCAGGGCGGAGCGGACACACATCACCCCACACAGCCCCCTCCCCACACAGCCCCACCTCCTCCCCAAACCCTGATAGCGATCAGGCTGGCACATCTAAAGGACGGCCAGTCTGATCACGGACTAGAATCCAAGATGGATCCCGGTCCAGGGTTCAGCGTGACGAGCCAAATGGTCCATCACATCTGAAAATACCCTTAGTGAAAGAGCACACTATGTTGCAACTTGCCATGGTTTTTTTCCTTGATGGCCTGACGCATTTTTCCAATTATCTGTGTGTAATAGTGACCTGTGATGGTAGACAGTTTCTCCAGGTAATCAATAAGCACAACTCCTTTAGTATACCAGAACACTGATGCCATGTCTTTTCCTGCGGAGGCAGTGACATGAAATTTCTTGGGAGATGAAGATGATGAGTGTTTCCAAATCATGCGTTGTCATTTGGTCAAAGTGATGAACACATGTTTCATCCCTGGTGATAAACCGAAATAAAAAATTCTCTGGATTTTTTTTTAAACAATGCCAAAAGTGCCATTGATCTTTGCAGTCGAATTTGCTTTGGGATATCTGTCAACATTCATGGAATCTATTTGCAGACACCTTCCTCAACATCAAGTGGTCAGTTAATATTGAGTGTGTACTGCCATAGGAAATGCCAAGAGACTCTGAAATGAACCTGAAAGTCAATTGATGGTCGTTCATGACAAGATCATGCACTTTTGCAGTCATTTCCTCAGAAACAGACATTGATGGGCGGCCGGAATGGTCCAGATCTTCACACAAAACTCTGCCACACCTAAATTCTGCACACACCACTTAACAACAGTTGAATAAGCTGGAACAGAGTCCCCTAATATCTGTTTATGTCTGCATGCACTTCCTGAGGGATCATACCTTTCAAACAAAGGTATTTGATGACAGCTTGAAGTTCAGTTTTCTCCAATTTCTGGTCCTCTGTTGACATGTTTCACACAAATGCCTGTAAAAAAAGAAAGGAACAAACATAACATTTGGTACACATTCCTCAGAAGATCTCACCAGTTGAGAGTCCATAGAAAACAATTTTGATTTGAAGTTTGTCACACAGAAATGCTAGAACTTTGAAAAGTGATATGTGCAAGGAAATTTGCTGTATAAAATCTATCTTTAGAGTCGAGAATAACCTAAAGTTTGTTGAAAAATATTAACTATTGGGACCCTTCTTAATTTTATTTCTGAATTGTTTTGTGAAAAGAGAATACTAAAATAATTTGTATATCTGGCAGTGGGGGAATGCAGTGAACACACAGGTCTCCTTCAATGCACCAGAGCGAGACTGTAAAAATAGAACTGCAAATGCAAAATTAATGGAAATGCTTAAAATGCAGCAGTGCTTCAAATATATTTGTTTTTCACATGACCTTATATTGTCATATAGTGTTGGGCTTTCTTGTGACAGTCCCTTTTAATTTTGTTCCTGTTGCTGTGTGATAATGCTTGAGAAAGTTGAACTTTGAATGTTTAAATTGGTTGGGATATTTTGGTAGGCTCGTAGTGGAAAAAATCACAGACAAAATATATAAGCTTTTCCAAATAATTTATTTGGTGATTAAGGACACTTAAATACTTAATAGCCACATTATCCACTTTGAATTTTGCTCCCAACTCTAATTTGAAGTTTGAACTTGGGATCTTAAGTAGTTTTCAACTTGCAGGAAGGACTGAAAGTTCTATATCAAGGGTGGGGTATCTTTTCCCTCCCAGGGACCAATTGCAGCATTTATGGCAGATGTGCATTTTAGGATTCCACATAATGTTGTTGGGTTTTCCTGTATTTTCCATGCATTTTGGTGTGGCTTTCTTTGAATGCTCTACTTGGGGGAGGGGGTGTTGCATGCCCTTTCCTGAATGCCCACATGGTGGGTGCTGTATGTTCTCTCTTGAACTGTGCTAGCCTCCCTCCCCCCCTCCCCCCACACACACTGTAAAACTCTATGCAGCATTTATAGTGTGGCATTTAGGATTTCACATAATCCTGTTGGGTTTTGTAGCATGTTCAAGATAAGACGTGTGCATGTTCTATTCCTTGTGTGCATGTTCTGTTCTATTGATCATGATCATGTAAGTGTGCAATTTTGGGGTTGGCTCCACCTACCTTTGGGTTGGCTCTGCCCACTGCTGGCCCCACCCACCGGATACTGCCCAACCAGCTTCAGAACCCACCTGCTGCCACTGTGAGAAACAAATTGATTCTCATTTCAGACCTCGTGTTTCCATTTTACCACTGATGAGATGTGCAGGTACTTGAAAATAAGCCTCCTATATCAAGGAACAAAGGACATGTTCCCTTCCATTACTATGCTGTAAATAAAAGAGATCTCCTTACAAACATACACAAATTGTGTGGTGTATATTTTTCATCTGTCCTACCTAGAGTTTCTTTTTTTCCCTTTGATCGACAATGATATCTGAGAAATTGACGCATCAAATCCAAGGCATACCCATCTTCCCTTGACACTAACTGGCAATGAGCCATCTGCCAGATGATTGAAGGGCTCTTCCAGATTGGAGCCTGATTAATGAAGAGCCGTGCTCTGTTGCACAGAAGGCAACTCAGCTGTGAGACTTTTACAGGAGTGGAGAGGGCCGGGGGGGATTCTTGATGTGAGTGTTTTGTGTGGGGCTTCCTGAGAAATTGTGCCTGTCATGGAGCAGCCTTTATAATAATGACAACTTTATTACAAAGAGGAGGACAAAGTGCTTCAACTCACTCACTCTGGGACCACATCTTCACTAGGCAATTCAATCATTTGTTTATTATTACTATTTGTATTGCAGTAGTTCCTGGAGGCTCCAGATGAGAGAAAGGCCCTGCTACACACAGCACTCTGCAGAAACATTTCCTTTGCCTGCAAAACACAGGAGAAGAGCTCAGCAACTCAGCTGATGGTCAGAGACCCCTGCCTATTTCGATACCCAACACCATCCATTGTTTCCTTGTGCTAACCATCCATGGTTGCCACTGGAGTTGAAATGGAAGTATAGTTGGTACCCAAGGGTAATACCTGAATTTTCAAGCAATTTAGCAGTTTCCCAATGAGGAACTGATTACCAAGACAGACAACCAACTTCCCAAAATTTGGGCAATTACATTATCAGGTCACCAATTTTCCATTTTTTTTATTTACCGATTTCCATGTTACCAGTTCACCATTTCCAGGGGTTCATCTGTTGCTTAGTTACTGTATTTTAGCCAATAATTTTGAATCTGCACAAACATACCACATCCCTCCCCTCACCCCCTCTTTTGTGTACCTAAGAGCACTACCCTCCATTTTTTTTAGGGGTTGTGTTGGGAGGTAAACTTGTGAAATGACTAAAGGTAAATAATAGAAAAAAAAATAAAGGAAATAGCCAGAACTGAAATGAGAAACATGTGCATTCTTGTGAGAATGCACAAGATTCTCACAACCCTTGTGCGAGATCTTACTGAGATTTTCGAGAATCTTGTGAGATTCTCAAAAAATTCATGTGCACATGTGCAGAATGACAGCCATGGCCATTTGTGTGCATACATTGTTACTAATTAATTATTGGGATCGAGATCGTCATAAAACACCACTCCAATGTGGTACAAAACAAAACTTTATTGGAACGGCACACCTTGGTTTTCTATTCTTGGCAGGATTATACTACACACACAGTATTATACAGATAGTCCCCAGATAAAGATATCTTACGTGTCCTGTGACTGGCCAAATCCTGGAAGCACGCAGGCTGATTCAGGGAAAAGACTGAGAGAGGGCCCTTTGGTGCTGGAGAGTAGAGCTGCTGGCGAGCGAAGACAAGTTGTGATCCATGTGTGCAAGGTCTGGAAGGGAGTGAAACCACGTGATTCACCAACTGGTGACCACTAGCCTTCACCCAAAGTCATGTTGTATGACCAGGTTCTTTTATACAGTTCTGAGGTACAGGTCAGTAATAGCCAGATGCCATGTCATGGTGACATCACACAGTTCTTTAGCATATCAGAAGAACGTCTTCCTGGGAGGAAGGGCCCTTAGCATATTAACATCTGTATCTTTCCTTGATTGTTCTTTTCCTGGCCTGGAAGTCAGTAGCAGAGTTGCAAATGTCCCACTTATCTGTTCACAATGGGTTTCATTTGTCAACTCCAGTTGTTCAGCAGGAGACTTTGTTAAGCATGTGTGGCGGTGCCAGGAGAAGATACTTGTCTGGCTATGCCTTTGTTAGTATGCTGATGGGGCCTTATCCACATGTTGAGTCATCTCAGCTTGAATTCCATCACAATCTCAGGCCTGCTGGCTGTTCTGGACCATCTCTCTGCTCTTTGCCTTTGCTTGACCGAAGTTAGGTCTGGCTTCCTTTGTCCAGGCCAGGAGAACATAAGATATCAATAACACTATATTCTATTGCCACATTCCCCCCTGTGATACGGTTAAAACCGTATCATAAAAAAATTACAAAAACTGCCAAGTCTAGAAAAATTGGTGTGTAGATTACATGAGGTGGTTCAATAGAAAATACAACGTGATTATTTGAATAAGGTGAGAAATGGAAATCATGACATAAAATTGGTATGGTAACAGAGAATGTTTGATACATCTTTGGTTCATGAGTGTGTGGGCGGGGTCAGAGGTTACCAGCACTTAACCCTCGTTGGAAGTGATCTTTACCATCACTTCTTTACCAAAACGGTGTTTCATGGCGGTGTGATTGGGTCACATCATTCAGTACTGACCGTGCACTGAAAGTACAGGATGAGGTGAACACCATTTTTTTGGCATGGACTTTGCGCAGCAGGGGGCGCTACCCCACTTGCAAAGCCGTTATAATTGTTTAAACTAAAACCATTGTGTTATAAATTATTCTGCCTAAGATCATTAATACTATAACAAATAACTATACCAATGATTAAAACACAGTCTATTGATTAAAACAAAATTGGGACATTGGTTGAGGGAAAGGGATAGTGTGCCATACTAAAACTTTCCTGGCTGTACCTGTCTTAACATCAATATGAGCATGGTCAAGCCCATCTGACGCGTTTTTACCAACTGAACAATGCAGTTCCTTTCTGGAAACCAGAAAGGGTGGCTGACAGGGGTCAGAGCAATGCTTCAAAAATCACATACTGCATTTCGCAACTTATTAAACTAAAACAAGGATGAGGTGCAAGAACAAGCCCAAAAACACAGTAAACCATGAAACAGACAAATAAATTAAATAAAACCCATCACAAATAATTACTATATCTACTTAAGGTTGGAGGTCATAGATTGCTCTTTGTGGAAGCATAGCCATTGCGTGTTTGGCCCAACATCCAAGACTAATAATTATTATACTTTTTAGTTACATTACACATGAACATGAATCCAGTGTCCGGGGTAGTGTGCACAAATAATTCATTATAACATACGGGAATTCCAGGGGATGCTGTTACATAAAAACATTTATTTCCTAAAGTGTATACTTGTGGGTCATTGGTTGCTTATGGGGGAAATCATACAGGAATATGTTCTGTTATTGTAATAGCACTGGTGATATGGCTTGGGCAGTAATAGTACATAGCAGCCTTCTAAGTTGCACATTGTTCTTCCAAATTGAAAATTTGCTGTGCTTGTATGGCACATGCCCCAAAATGACTTCCTTTGGGGGTTACAGTTTGTATGGTAAGAATAATATCTCCTTGGTGCATGGAGATATTATGCGATTACCTTAATCCAATTAGTGTTAAGATTTTCTTTGATTGAGGATACTGCCCACAGATGAGGGTGCATGGGTTCCATGTGGAGGCTGCCAAGTATATTGTCCAGCATAATGAGAGATCTTTTCCTGCCACTGAGTACCAAGAACAGAAAATTTGGTATTCCTAACAAGTTGAGAGCTGCTTCTGAGGCTATAATTCCTTGTAACATAATTTGATTCCAGTCTGGAAGGGTTACCCCAATTTGTTTCAGTCCCTGTGAGAGGTTGTGGACTGAGTCTATAGGGAGTGTATCCAAGCCTGAAAAAGTGGTGATACAAAAGGAGAACATTGGGGGTGATGTTTGCTGATATTGTCATTGGACAGGGTCAGAGGATGGTTAAGAGAAAAATTGTAAATAAAAAAAAAAAAACTACAAAGCATAGATAAACAAGTGGTGGTGAAGAAATTAACTGAAGGTTTAGTGACATCACATAGAAAGACATACAACACTGAGTGACAAACAGCCATGGCATAACACACACGCACATACATGAAATAAAATAAAAACTGTGGTTGGTTCCTTAGTTTGTTGTCTTCCAAGTCCGCCTTCTTGCTTCTGTAAGAAATAAAGAGATCTGACCTCTGCAAGGCCTAATTAAGGGTGACTCCCATAGTCAATTCATGAAACTAATCACTGGAATTATATAAATCCTCCCCCTTTTAATACTGTAAGAGCACGAACAGTATTACTTTTGTAGACAACCCATGCATAATGGCTGCCTGCTCCAGCACTGATTTGTAGGAATCCTCAAACATACATACATAGCAGGCGCACCCACTTACACAAGCTTTCAATAAAACATTCATTACACTTGCACATGTGCTCACACAAATTTTTGTCACACACCCCTATCTCAGGGCACTCAGGCAAAGTCACGCACACACATACCCGCATGGGGATCTCCTCGAGCATACAAATATACATACACCCTATCTCATACATCCCACATAGTCAAGCACACACAAATTACTCATATCAGCACAGAAGCATGGTAAATGGCAGGATTTTTGAGACTGCTGCTTTTATTCCTCCTTACAGACAGTTTTAGCCCTTGCTGGCAAAAACAGTGTAGATGAGGCCCTATTTTTAACAGAACACCTAAACAGACTACCTAAAAGACAACCCTACCAATCACAACAATAAAAGCAATCTTTGTTACCCTTTTTAAACACTTTCTCTAGCCTTCTTTCCAACTTACATGTAATTCCTCCTTGCATGGATGCTACACCATGCCCATTTAGCCAGTGTTCATCCTATCCTTCAAGAACCATCCTTAAAATCTTTTCCTTATACCTACATTTCCAACAACACTGTTCTGTATTTCCCTCCTTAACACCCAAACACACAAAAGGGGGGGCTTGCTTCAGGCTGGATTACGCTTGTAGGGGCCAGGGACCACTGTTGCTGGTTAGGGCAGAATGGGGGAGCCACATGGAGAGATGGGTGAAATACATTCCCCAAAACAAGTTAGTGAATGTCAGAATTTCACTCCAAGCCCTGTCCTGGAAACCTGGCCATGGAGGGGGACTCCTGGGGGACCCTACAGGAGCCTGGACATCCCAGGGGAAGGGATAAAAGTCCCTGGGCTGGCATGGGGAACATTTCCCTGCTGTGTGATCGTGAGCATAATTGGGGGGCATTCCTGTATTTGTGTAGGAGAGAGCCTGTCTATACTCCGGGGAGGCTTTGGAGGAATTTTTACTTTTGGTGTTTTGTTCCTGCCACCTTTCAGCTAAAGACTCAGCTAACCTAGCTTTATTAATTAATTCCTCTAGTTTCCATTCTTCATGATCAAAATCAGGTGTCCCCATGGCCATTTGGGTGTGTAGACTTAGCCCATCATACACACTCTGCATAAACCATTTTTGGTCCCAATTTAAATCCTTAATTTGGAAAACCCCGTCTTCATCTATTAGATCAGCAGCAATAGCTAGGAGCTGGTGTCTAAGCACATATTTTCTTACAGATTCCCCTGGGGTTTGTGTGTCAGTATGGTAACGCTGGGCTGCACCTCTTGCAGTGTGAAACTCTTTGACAATATTTCTAATTACCTGATTAAGGGTTAATTTTGACTCATTACCTTTGGCAAAAGCTTGGTTGATGTCTGGCCAGATATTAGCATCCGCTGCAGCCATAGCAATTACTTTAAGATCTGTGGCAGTCCACATATTATATTGGGCTGCTTTTGCAAACCAATCTAAAAGAGTTTTTTTATTCAGGGGTCCCAGAGTGCCAGCAGCAGCTTTAATTTCTGCTTGTGACATAGGTGTGTCTATAGTGGTAGTGGTGGTCTGTTCTTCCTCCCCCTTCTGTTTAACTCTGGTTTGGGTGGTTATTACTGCAATCTTGTCAGGGGGTTCAGGGATAGGTGGGGCATTCGCTATTTCTTGGGGAATATTTTGTGTGCATATCTCATCCACCAGATCTTCTTCCTCAGAAGTTGGGGTTTCATCTGGGTCAATAGACCTGCATAAGTGTATTGGTTTGGACTGGGCTGCAGCTATGAGACCTTTTCTGGTTTCCAATTGTTTAGTGAGAGCTGAGATTTTAGCTTCACAAGCAGAATGATTTGAATTTCCCTCCCCCATTTTTATTTCTCTTAATCTTTGCATGACAGCCCTAGTGGCAGCTTGACTTTCTTGCAAGCGTGTTTGAAGACGTGAAATCATGTCTGCCTGTGTCTGTCTCTCAAGCTGTAACTGGCTGTTATGATTTTCAAGTCTGGTCAGCTGATGGACTTGCAGGAGATTTTTGGCTGTTGTCTCGTTTTTCCAGTTTTGACCTTCTGTCAATTTGTGTTTCAAGTGACCATTCTCAGCCTCTATTGATTTGTTTTCTTCTCTTAAATCAGAGCATTCTTTTTGTAACTTTTCAATAGCTAGTTTAAAAAGCCACAACAAGGCTGAGAATTTATCTTTAGATTTAGGTTTGTACAACAGCAAAAAATTTTCCCACATGTCACAGAGCTGTTCCTGTGTAACTGGGGAGCACAATGCATCTTTCACCCATGGGCAAATACCACTCTCTGCAACAGTTTGTGAGATAGCTGGCAGTTTCTGAACTTTCTCCCACCCTTCTGAGGGGACCCCTCCAGTACATTTCTTTCTGAACCAAGCCATAGATATCAATATATAGAGCGATAAATATAATAATGCAAAGATCTAGAAACCAGGTATGTCTCCAAAAATACAACACGCTTAAACACTGAACCAGCAGTGCCCGTGAACCTTAAAACGACGACAAAAGGGTCCCTGAGAGTCAGAGTTCTTCAAATTTTCCCTTTGGACCTGACAATTAGCAACTCTGCCTCAGTTTCCCTTCCCCGACATTCTCCACCAAATGTTACTAATAAATTATTGGGATCGAGATCGTCATAAAACACCACTCCAATGTGGTACAAAACAAAACTTTATTGGAACGGCACACCTTGGTTTTCTATTCTTGGCAGGATTATACTACACACACAGTATTATACAGATAGTCCCCAGATAAAGATATCTTACGTGTCCTGTGACTGGCCAAATCCTGGAAGCACGCAGGCTGATTCAGGGAAAAGACTGAGAGAGGGCCCTTTGGTGCTGGAGAGTAGAGCTGCTGGCGAGCGAAGACAAGTTGTGATCCGTGTGTGCAAGGTCTGGAAGGGAGTGAAACCACGTGATTCACCAACTGGTGACCACTAGCCTTCACCCAAAGTCATGTTGTATGACCAGGTTCTTTTATACAGTTCTGAGGTACAGGTCAGTAATAGCCAGATGCCATGTCATGGTGACATCACACAGTTCTTTAGCATATCAGAAGAACGTCTTCCTGGGAGGAAGGGCCCTTAGCATATTAACATCTGTATCTTTCCTTGATTGTTCTTTTCCTGGCCTGGAAGTCAGTAGCAGAGTTGCAAATGTCCCACTTATCTGTTCACAATGGGTTTCATTTGTCAACTCCAGTTGTTCAGCAGGAGACTTTGTTAAGCATGTGTGGCGGTGCCAGGAGAAGATACTTGTCTGGCTATGCCTTTGTTAGTATGCTGATGGGGCCTTATCCACATGTTGAGTCATCTCAGCTTGAATTCCATCACAATCTCAGGCCTGCTGGCTGTTCTGGACCATCTCTCTGCTCTTTGCCTTTGCTTGACCGAAGTTAGGTCTGGCTTCCTTTGTCCAGGCCAGGAGAACATAAGATTATCAATAACACTATATTCTATTGCAATAACATGACCCCTGGCGGACATTTTTCACATGTGTAGAGAGTATTTGGAGGATTCTTGAAAATCTCACAAGAGTCTCACTGCTTTCAAAACACTGCGCATGCTCAGAATGGTTGGCAGGGGCAGCGAATGCACAGAAATGGCTGCAGTGGTCATTTGCACATGTACAGTGCTGATTTTTGGCCGTGAAAATTTCATGCGAGAACGGGTAGAGCATCAGCTGATTCTTGACTCATTCTCTCAGTTCTCAATGAGAAGCCAATTCCTGAGGTGATGTTCTGTATTAGCTCTGAGGTGGTTCTGCATAGGCAACACTTAAGCAAGACATCCTCCCCCAATATACGCCTCCTGTAGCTATTGGCCGTAACCCTCTGATCTTGGATGGCCATAATGAAAAAACCTCCATCTCAGAAATATAAGATACCACCTTTTCTCACCCACATACTCAACTCCTCCATATTGATATTTTCAGTAGTAAGTACTACATAGTAAAACACATGTACAATAGTTTATCTAGATTCCTTGACCCTAGATTATTAATTATTAGTATTTATTAGTATTATTCAGTCTGGTATGATATAATTAAACTGGGATGATGAGAAAGAAAAAAACATCATTCATCACCACCACCATCATCTATGTAATGATAAAATGGTAGATGGCTGTATTATAAGATGATGGTTCCTGCAGTAAACAACACTGCTTGGTATCTCTAGCATATGAAGGAATGTGATAACATCTTCAGCTCACGTATGCTTTATTTTATTTTATTTTATTTATTTGCTTGCTTGGGTCTATGTTAGACCTGTGTTTGTTTTGAGTGACTTTCTCCCAAGATCCTGATTGGTGAAGAGATAAACAAACACAATAAAGCACAGTTCAAGACAGTCCCTGCCCAAAAGAGCCTGCAATCTAAATTACTGAGGTAGATGGAACTTAGAAAAGGAAGCAAATTGCTCGGTCACAAGGAAGATGTGAGGCAGAGCTAAGAACGGAACCCTGCTCTCTCCCATCACATAAGCAACTAATCTATCAAACATGGTATCAGCCCAATTCTTAGCAATCAGCTGAGTCATGTTTTGCACCACATGAGAGAAATTATGGAGACAAAGGCTGCTTTTAGATGAGCGGGCTGATTTAGCGTGTTGAAAAACGTGCTTTGAGAAAAGTCACGAAGAAGACGTTTAGACGAACTGGAAGTAACCAGCTGTCATTGCAATCACAGCTCACACATTATTTTTAAAAGCACATTTAAAAGGCCCTGATATCAATGATATTGCCCCCCACAAATGCCCCCCAAGCGACTTTTCTCAAAGCACGTTTTTCAACGCACTAGATCAGCCCTGTCATCTAAAAGCAGCCAAAGTTGTTCAGATGCTACCTTTTATTGAACCAACTTCTGTGGATGAGAATATGGCAGCTTACAGGCCACACAAGGCACTTTCTCAGGCATGTATCATAGCCAGTCAGAAATACTCTTTCTAAATAAATTATAAATTTCCAGACTGATGTCATGCAATAGCAGCTCCCTGACTCTGCATGTTCAACTCATGCAGGCTGTGTTGATATTGATAAGGGTTTCATCAGGGTTTGGCTTTCCCTGCACTATAGAAATAGTGTACACTGGCTGCATGATGGAAAAAAAATGGTGCAATCTGGCCCGCCAGAAAATTGCCATGAGAGAATCTGGACCATGATGGCCAATTAGCTGAGTCAGGCAGCCCTGTTCTAGATGACTGAGCCAGGAAAAATCCCAGGGCATGCTCATTTGTTTAGCCAACCATTATGTTGAAGAGCAGCACAGTACAAAAACCAGTGAGCTGAAGCCAATCATTTGTCATAGACAGAGGAATGGTTGCTGCTAGCAAAATGTTGCAGGTCATGGTGGCTGAACACTGGTGAATCTGACTGTGGGGGCCCAGAGGGGGGTGGGGTGGGGGGAGCTACAGGTCAGTAGAGGTGGACCTACCGGATGATCCGGTATCCGATACTGCCGGTTTTTGGGTGTATCGGCAGTACCAGATTACCCCGGTAATCGGGGGACTATACCGGATTCCCCCTGTGCCGGATTTTTTTACATTGCAGCCATTCAAATGAATGGCCGCAATGTAAAAAAAAACACAGAAAAAAACCAAACACTTTCCCTCCCCCATCCAGGATGTGCAGATGGAAGGGGGGACACCCACCCACCCACCCTGCCCAGCCTGGATTTTTAAATAAAAATTTTCCCCCTAAGTCCCTGGTCTCTGGGCCACCACCGGCGACCCAGAGCCCGCACCAGCAGCAGGTAAGTGCCGGTACTGCTGATCCCTGGGGTGGGGGGTGGTTTAACACACACTCCACCCCAGGGATCACCCTACCTCGCCCACCCAGGGATCACCCTACCTTGCCTTCAGCTCTGGGCAGTGGCGGTGGTGGTCCAGTGGCCGGCTTCAGCTCTGCTGTGGCTGCCAGCTTCAGCACGCTAGTGACGCGTACTAGGCCTTCCGGTGAACTTCCGGGTTCCCCGGAAGGCCTAGTATGCATCACTAGCATGCTGAAGCCGGCAGCCACAGCAGAGCTGAAGCTGGCCACCAGACCACCGGCGCCCGGAGCTGAAGGCAAGGTAGGGTGATCCCTGGGTGGGCGAGGTAGGGTGATCCCTGGGGTGGGGGGGTGTTAAACCACCCCCCACCCCAG
>QEPC01009441.1:1256948-1270166 GCA_003113815.1 Sphenodon punctatus | reverse complement strand
TAAAAAAAAAAAAAAAAAAAAAGAAACCACCAGCACACTACACAGTGTAACCAGCAGGGCTTCTCCTGACCTACCCCTCCCTTCCCCCCAATTTCAAAAAGAAATAAGCTCAACAAACTGGATTCACACTAACAGAAAGGGTAAGGGGGGAAAGGACAAAAGCTTTGCTTTTCAAAGACGGTACTCAAGAATCACAAATTGGCTTGCTATGCAACAGTAGACCCAATCCTGCCGTTTTAACTCAGGCAAGATCTATACCAGAATAATTAGGAAATTTTGTGAATAAACATTGCAGTATTAAAATTGCACTGTGTAATACAGCTACTTTTCCACCCCCCTTCAAAAAAGGAGAAATGTACCAGCACTGAGAGTCTGTTTTTTCTTTCTTCTTTTTAAAAACGATGTTGTATTTTGAAAAAAGTGTGCAGAATTTTCCTTCAATGTTAACCAAAAGGGCTTAGGTTGCAAGAATGGCCGCAGTTCACTTCAAGCATATTATTACAAGTGTTTAACACACACTTAGAAACACTTGACAAGACAACACAGCATATTAGTAGATGCTCTGCTTGCTCATATGAATTATAACACAGTTACTGGTTTTTCTCATCTTAGGTACAATCCTTTTAGATTATGGGTCCAATCCTGCTGCTGACCTATGCTGGCGGCAGGTGCAGTGGTGATCTGGGTGGCAGATGCTCAGGTGCACATGCACCTTGCACGCAAAGCAAGCAGCACGGGGCAACAGCGTGACCCACGCTGCTGCAATCCCCGAGCCCATACACCCCGCAGCCCAGGGGATGAAGCAGGTATGGCTCCTGCTCCATCCCCTGGGCTGTAGGGTGTGTGGGCTCAGGGGGTCGCATTGGATGGGCCGTGCTGTTGCCCTATGTGGCTTGCTGCGCCAGCAGGGCACGTACATGCCTGAGCGCCTGCCATCTTTCACTGTGCCTTGCGTAGGCGTCGTTTGTGAGGGCTGCAGGATTGCACCCTATGTATTGCTACTGTAAGGTGTGATCTGCTTCCAAGACATGAAATTTATCATGAGCTTAAAGTGTCACTGGTTTATGAAATTAGATATCTTATGTACCTCCTGAACCACAAAAAAACCCAATTCAAGAACTTCTGATACACAAAGCAGATTAAATGTCTAATACAGTGGTAATTACTATTAAGTGAAAGCTCTATCATTTGTCTTTTAAACAAGAAATCCTTAGGTGTGCTTGAAGAAAATTCATCCCTGAGTAACAAGACATTTAAAAGACTTCAGTCTTTTAACAAGCCTTACAATATGTTACAACACATACTGTAGCTGTTGGCACTATTAACAATCAGCAATAAAACTTGTTTCAGTTCAGTGTATTTACGACAGTCATGCTGCACTGATTCCATTTTCTTGTGTAATGAAACTGCAACTGGACATTAAGGAATATGATAATTAGAATTGCATCTTTATTAAGTTGAAGGTCAGGTTTGACAGCTAAGCCATGTTGGATCCAAAAGGTTGAAGAGCAAATGGTGGTTGGTGGCTTTTCCATGTCAGACGTTTGACTTCTTAGATTCAACAGATTGTCTTCAACCAAATAGTAAGAGCAACAAGATTATAACTGAGTTCACAGCTATTAAGGGAACTCCTATAACTGTCCATACAGATCAAATAAGGTTCATTTTAACTCAGTGCTTTAATTCCTAGTTCCTCTCCAAAGCCTCCAATTCCCATGTCTGTTCTCCAACCAACATTCTGGAGGAAGCGCCCTTCATGCAGCACGTCAATGGCACTGACAAAGAGCATGGTGGCCTGGAGCAGTGAGTACAGGGAAACGCTAAGGCCATGGCCTCCTCTCTCAGCTTGCACTGCCAAGGCCAGGGTGGGCCTGGGATGTGGCACCCGTACTTGAAAGCTTTTGAAAATTAATGCCCCATTAAAATACCACAGCTCTATCCGGAGCCATGTGGCCCATCAAACTGGCATGGCTAAGATGCATCATCTTCTGTGACCACAGTGCAAAATGGGGTTAGCATCATATCTGACTGCCTTTGACTTTCCCTAACCCAATGGATGAGGTACCCATTCAGAGCTGGATGGACTGAAGTAGACCATTCAATGTGAGAACAAGCAGGACTTGAACTCACAGCCTTCAGGCATGTAGGCAAATAATTGATCCACTGAACCACCGCACCCCAACTGCACACTGAGACATTACGGCATCCAAAAATCACTGGCATCAAGTGGTGTCAGTACTTTTCCATTAGGACTATTAACCAATTGACACTTTTGTTTTAACTGATTAACCAATCAGTTAATCAATTCAATATTACTATATTATAAAACAGTTTTATACAGTCCTATAAAACACAAATTTGGTTTTTAAAATATTGTGGGTTTTTAAAGTAATTTTAATTTTAATTTTTTAAAATTAAATTCTTCTATTATAACACTTTAATGAGACAGATGAGATTATCTAAGTGAGTAAAGTGTTGAACTTGCACCTGGGATATAAGGGTTTAAATCCTGCCTTAGCCATGAACTCACCGGGTGGCCTTGGACAAGTCGGTGAAGCCGATCCCAAGCCCCACAGATCCGCATGCAGTCGGGTGCATGCGCAGCCACACACAACCACGTGGATCTCTATTGCGGGCACATTGTGTCCCACTGAAACCATGCACAAGCACATGCATGGGCAGGATCCATGGCTCTTGGGGTTGAGGTCACTGTTTCTCAGCTTCAGTTCCCCATCTGTAAAATGGGGAAGAATAATCACCTATCTCACAGGGTGGTTGTGAGGGTGAACTAGAATTGTAAAGCACTATGGGAAGAATAATGGTAAGGCAAGTAGTTGGGGGTTTGTGGCACAGCAACTACAAGACCATATTGCAACAGATAAAAGGTATAATAATGGTAGTTTTAAATTGTTAATATTTTTCACAGTTTCAGAGTCTATATTAATCTGACCAATTAATTGATTAATGCTTTCATCTCTCCTTTGAGCATTTCCTATCTATTTGACTAGAGGACACTTATGGAAAATACAGGTTGTAGGGCTGTATTGGAGCCAATACAGCCCTGTATTTCTCATAAGTACCCTCAACAATTTGCATATCTGGCCACCCTACACAAAAACAATGCACTTCATAAAAGTCGCCATTCACTTCAATGACTCTTCTTTCAGGGTTAGGTGCTTCTCAGTGTGAGCAGAGTGCTGGAAGAATTGACTTTAGGAGTGGGGGCAGGGGGAAGAGTCCCTTCACCCCACCCCTTTGGGGCACAGCCACACCCCTTTCTGAGCATCATGATGTCACAGTGCTTGCAAAAAGATGCAGCCATGTTGGTTATATTATTACAATATTAGCACTACTGTGCATGTGGAAATGCCAAATATGTAACTGAAATACTGACATGGTTGAAAAATGAAATAACCCAAAACCTGGAAAACCCTAAATATCTATCTTAGCAAACAATTCGGCTCTTTGCTTTGCAGCATGAACGCTGCGTTTGAATTAACATTGCAATCATGGGGTAGTTCTCACTTCAAAACCCAGGTTCTCTGCAGACTGGTCAAGCAGCTCCCTTGGGATAGCTTTACATTCCTTCCACATTTAGGTAATCTGTGCAACTACAAGTGCTAGAAAGATTGAGATGGTTTGTGATCTGTAACGACAGACATTCTAGGCAATTAGCCAGTAACTCACACTATCAAATAATACGTGGGATCTTCATAGTGATCTACTGAATCCATTTAAAATATTCATCAGCCACCAGGAGATAGTTCAGAACACCCTATCCTCTCAGATGTTTTTGCGGTCACATTCACACATGTGTCTGGAGAGGCAATGCTCTCGCTGTCAGACCATTAGCAACCTTGCTTTTGGACCAAATACCCCGTCAAGGGTACCTAACTTGGGCCAAACATGGGAGGGAACCTACTTTAAACCTCAGGCAGCTGTCCTTCATCCATTAAAGTCAATGAGAGCTGGGCTACTGACATTGATGTGTGTGGTGATAGTTAATGAGGGAGGGGGCATTGGACAGGGAGGCTTAAGGAGTACAAGCAGGAAACAAATATTCATTAAGACTTTCGCATTCCACCCAGTGCCCAGGCTCTCTGAACTCCACATGGTGTGAGACTAAGGAGTAAACACAGACTTAACAGATCAATCAACATACCCCTCCAATGAAAGGAAGTAAGGGACACAGCTCAGGCATCCATCAGCCTAGCCAGGAAGCTCCAGCTGAACCTGCTGCACAGCAGACAGAGGATGATTTCAGACAAGACGGGGCGGCATTCATCCCATCCTGGAATCACCCAGATGATTCCCCACTGGGATCACTCCGGCACGTCCAACAGACATGCCGGCTGATCCCGGCGGGGAATCGGGGAGGGGGTGGGGCCGCGCGGTGCAACGTGTGGCCACGCGGCGCAACGTGTGGCCGCACGGCCCCACCCTCCACGGTCCCCCGCCACCCGTCCTCTGGGGAGATGGGCGGGCGCCGCAGCCAATGTGGCCGCAGCGCCCGCCCAATTTGACCACGGTCCGGAATCCCACCAGGGATTCCGCGCCATGGCCACCGGTCAGATGTTACGTTTTGTTGGTTCCCACCGGGGATCTCTTTGACCACGCTTTCAGGGATTGTCCAGTGGGGAGCCCCGGAAGCATGGTTGAAATTGACCCCTTGTGGGAATTGACTGTGGTGAACATCTGGCGGCCGCCTAACAGACGTTCAAGGTGCTTTGGCCCCATGTGGGTATTGACCATGGTTCACTGTGATCTCGTCACGTCTGAAAATACCCAGAGACAAAGCCTGCAGGCCCAAAGATCCAGCTAGACTTACTATGGGTGAGTCCAGACTGGACCCGGGATGGTGAAGGCAGATACAAGCAACTGAATTAAACAGCAGAAATGGCTGCCCCAGACCCAGCTCACTTCCAAATTTTACCCCTTCAGAATTTGACTTCCAGCATCCAGAGAGGTAGCCTCTCTGGATAAGCAGATTCCAGAGATTTCAACAGGCTTCTGGCCTAGATCAGCAGCCAGAGAAGAAACAGGTGAATACTTTGCTGTATGCAAAGTCTTGAAGCTGCACAGATCAAACAGTTCAACACTTTTAAAGAGGAACTGGACATATACGTTATGCCACGCTGGAGTATAATTTTTGAAAGAGCAATGTTCCACTCACGCAAGCAGGAGAAAGGAGAGTCAGTCTCTGACTTCATCACAGCCCTGTACAGCCTACTGCAACACTGCAGGTAGGCAGAGATGACTGAAGAACTTATTAGAAACAGGTTAATTGTAGGACTGAGAGACAATCAGGTATCTGAAAAATGCCAGAGACCCAGATCTTACACTAGAATGGCAAAAAGCACTGCCCTTCAAAGTCAGTATGTGAAGGAGCAACAGACCCTCCTCAGGAACAATTTTGAGCAGGGACTCACCATCGAGGCTATAGAGGCAGGGAGGAACAGGCTTGAACACAATCCTCACCCTGGCCTGGGCAAAGTAATAAAGCCACAGAGAGGGCCCCCCAAAATAGAGACATGGGAATAAAATATAGTAGGAACACAAGAGAATGCCACTGGTATAGCAAAACATCTCAGAACAAACGGGTCTGTCCCGAAAAAGATGTAACCTGCAGGAAATGCCTAAAGAAAGGACATTATGCAGCAGTTTGCAGGTCCAAATGCACAGTAGCAGCAGTATTTCATGAGGCAGACATGAGTGACACTGAGATTGCATATTTGGGAGCTGATCACAATGAACCTCCATGCACCATCATGACTACCCTAGGGAAGCATGACATTGAATTCAAGATAGACACAGAGGCCGATGTAACATAATTCTGGAATCATTTTACAGAGGGCTAAAAACTCAAAAACTCCAGAAGGCAAAAAAGATATTAAAAGGTCCAAGACAATCTCCATTAAATGTTAAAGGAAAATGTTCAGCAAAACTGCTGTTGGGAGCCAAGATGACATCACAGAAGGTTTATGTATTGGATGGTCTATGCACCGTTTTGCTGGGTCATCTTGCAATCATGACTCTAGGGATTGTTCAAAGGAGGATAGAGTCAGTCACAGTGGACCTGGAAACAGAGATTAGAAGGAAATCCCCCAAATTATTCCAAGGAGAATACTGCATTCAAGTTGCATCAAATGCACAAACCGTTGCCCTAGCCACACCCAAGAGACTCTCCCTCCCACTTCTACCCAAAGTGCAGGCAGGGCTCCTCCACATGGAGCAGTTAGGGGTGATCTCCAGAGTTGATAAGCCCACTGAATGGTGTGTGGGCATGGTAGTGGTACCCAAAACAAACGACACAGTCAGAATCTGTTTAGACCTTACCATGCTCAACAAAAATATGTGCAGAGAGCGACATATACTTCCTTGTGTGGAGCACACCCTGGGGCAACTGGGCAATGCAAAAATCTTCTAAAAACTGGATGCACAATCAGGGTTCTGGCAGATACCCCTTGCTGCAGAGTCAGTGCTACTGACAACTTTCATTACACCCTTGCGATGATTTTACTTTAACAGGTTACCATTCAGCATATCCAGTGCCTAGAGTACTTGCAGAAAAAGAGTCTCAACTTCTGGAGTGTCTAGATGGAGTCATCTGTCAGATAGATGACATCCTAATCTACGGCTGAGGCTCTAATCCAGTTCAACATGACCAACGCCTTTTTGCAGTCCTGGATCAATTAGAGAAGATGGGCATAACACTAAATGTAAAACAAATGCGAATTTTCAAGAGACACTATCAAGTTCCTGGGTCAGATAATTGATGGGGCAGGAATTAGACGAGAGCTAGGAAAAATCCAGGTGATTACCCAGATGCAGGAGCCCTGAAGCATTAGTGGAGTCCGTCGCTTCCTGATCATGACAACACATTTGGGGAAGTATCTACCACACTTGGCTGAGAAATCAAAACCATTGAGAGATCTCCTAAGTGCACAAAATTCCTGATACTTGAAATTCTAGCAGCATCAGGCATTCACCCACATAAAATAGGGCCTGAGTGCCCCAATCAGAACAAAACCACCATGGTCTCAGATGATGCTTCGTCATATGGGTTAGGGGTGGTCTGCCTCCAGGAAGAGTCTTCTTCATTTTGTCATCCTGTAGCTTATTCATCAAGGGCACTCTCTCATACAGAGCTTTGCTATGCACAAATAGAAAATGAGGTCCTTGCCACAACCTGGGCTTTCAAACGTTTCAAAGATTTTCTAGTAGGCATACATTTTAATATACAAACTGACCATATGCTAATATTTGCCCTTCTAGAATCAAAAAGCCTAGATGAGTTACCACCTAGGATACAACTCTTTAGGATGAGACTCATGAGATTTCACTTCTCGATTACTCATGTGCCAGGCAAGAACCTGACTACAACGGATGTGCTCTCCAGAGCCCCACTCCCAGATGCTCCACAGCACGCGAGTGCACAGGAGGAGCTGCTTGTTAGAGGCTTTGCAGATGCAGTCCTCACAGCTCTGACAGCCACTGACAAGCGGTTACAGGAACTGAAACAGAGACAAGAGGAGGCCAGAACACTGAGTCGAGTCATAGCAAATTGAAAATAAGGATGGACAGCTCACACGAAGTCTGATGCCACTTTACATCCCTATTGGATTGGTCGCCAAGAGTACATTACACCAGTGCTTCATTCTCTGCACCAACTGCCTATTTTGTACCGGACTCAATTCAAAGTGTTAGTTTTGACTTATAAAGCCCTGAACAGCTTGGGCCCGGCATACCTGTGAGACCACCTCACTCCCTGGGTCCTGGATCAGCCCCTGAAGTCGACCGGGGATGCCTCCCTCAGAGTCCCCCATGTATCCCAGGTGGTGATGATGAGGGGGGCATTCTCAGCGGCCACACCGCGGCTGTGGAACTCCCTCTCGACGGAGGTCCAGCTGGCTCCAGACCTCCCCTCTTTCTGAAGACAGTGTAAGACCTGACTATTCCACCAGGTATTTGGCAAAAGGGATGGGTGTGTCTGTCTGTGGCTCTGCCTATGTTCTGTAGTTTAAATTAAATTTTTATATTGTATTTTTTGTTATGTGTGCTTTTATTATATTTTTATTGTGTTGTAAGCTGCTCCGAGCTGCCTTGGCAGGAGGGCATGGCTAAGAAATCTAGGTAAATAAATACATGGAGAGCTTATCATAAACCATGGTCTACTGCTGAAAGGACCCAGACTAGTTATCCCTCCATCAGTGCAACAAGATGTCCCTGACAGACTTCATGAAGGACATCAAGGCATCACAAAATGCAGAGAAAGGGCTAAACAGTCAGTTTGGTGGCCAGGGTTGAACAAAAGTCTACAACACAGGATCACAAATTGTGACATCTGTGCTCGCATGAGGGTCAGCCCACCAGAGTCACTACTACCTTCCACACTTCCAGACCATCCTTGGCAAAGAATTGGGAGTGCCCTCTTCTATCTAGACAACACAACATATCTCCTGGTAACTGACTATTTCTTGAGGTTGTAAAGTTGCTCAGTACCACATCAAGCACCATTGTGGAGAAAATGAAACCCACTGTTGCCCACTTTGGGATCCTGGAAGAGCTTGTCTCTGATAATTGGCCACAGTTTTCTTCAGAGACCTTTAAAAGATTTGCAGAAACTTATAGTTTCCATCACACCACCTCAAGTCCTCTTTTCCCTTTGAGCAGTGGTGAAGCTTAACGTTCAGTGAAGACTGTCAAGAAGCTCCTCTCAAAATCCCTGGACCCTCATCTTGTGCTACTGGCTTATTGATCGACACCCATCACAAATGGGTCCAGCCTGGCAGAACTCCTGATGGGGAGGAGAATGCGATCCACAGTCCCAACACTTCCTTCCCATCTAGACCCTCGCTGGACAGACCTTTGGAGACTGCAAGGAAAAGAAAAGCTCTACAAAATCCACCAGAAGGACAACTTTGACAAACGCCACAGAGCCAAACCCCTGGAAACACTGAACCCAAGACAGTGTGTTTAGATGAGAGACTCCCAAGAAAAGGCCATAGTGCAGGGCAATTCTGGTACCCCATAATCTTACCTCATTAGTGTTCCAGTGAGAGGCATTCACTGAAACCAGGCTCACCTAGATGAGCCATCCATTAACCTTCCAAGTCTCTCAGAACCAGGTCCTGACTCAGGCCAGTTTTAGACGAGCGCTGCCAGCTCGCCCCATTAAATTATGTGCCTTGTGTCGCGGGCAGCTTTTAGATGCGCTGTATTTCTGGCCATGCATTCTTTAACAGCACAAATTAAATACTTCGATATTGAGGTATTTAATTTGTTCCATTAAAGAATGTGCAAGCGGAAATACGGCGTGTTTAGGCGCATCTAAAAGCTGCCTGTGGCACTTTTGCAAGGTGCATGATTTCACAGCGTGAGCAGATGGCGCTCATCTAAAAGTAGTCTCAGAAACCAGCAGTGCTGCACATAATGGGTGTTTTTACACACACATTTCTCCTGGACATTTGCTGTTACATTCTGAACTTTCTGTGTGTCTAAATCACTCACCCAGATCTAAACATCCGGATATTTGAACTTCTGCATATTATTTCTCCCAGAACTTTTGTGTGTAAAAGGTTCTCCTGGTAAATTGCTTTGCTCCAGGCAGCTGTGGTCACTTGGTTTCCATGACAGCCCCTCATGTCTACAGCTGTGGTTACTTTAGGCTGTCTCAGGGCAGTGTTTGTGTGAAGAATGCATCCAGGAACTGCCTCAGGGCAGTGTGTGCGTGAAGAATGCATCCAAAGCTTACTTGAGGACTTGTAAACCCAGAAGATTGAAAGACTAGCATTTTAAGGTGTGTGTAAAAATGCCAAATGTTGATGGGGAAACCCCAGCAAGTTCCCCAAACCCTTCCCCTGTGAGGAGGAACCCAACCAGAGAAAGACATCCACCTCCTTTCCTGAAAGACAAGAAGTTCTGAGAATCCCCAAAGAAATCCCCATAACCTTCCTTAAACAGTTCTTTGTTTTATAATGCTACGTTATTCATTAGTTTTAGTGTTGGTTAGTTCCTAAGACTGTTGATAAAAGGTTGTATAAATTAGCATTACCCACCCCCACAGAAAGGGGGATGTGGTGATAGTTAATGAGGGAGGGCTACTAAGGGTAATTGGACAGGGAGGCTTCAGGGGTACAAGCAGAAAATAAAGAATCATTCAGGCTTTCACTTTCCACCCAGTCTCCAGGCATTCTGTGAACTTCGTAATGAGTAGAGGATTTTCCCTTAGTGTCCTGTTAAAAACTAAAGGCAAAAACCTTCCCTTTGTTTCTCTCAGCAGGGAGAAACAGCCCAGCTCTGCCCTGAGCATATATTTCCACCACCTTTCTGAAATCTCAGGGAGATAGCATCTTTTCACCAGAAAAAAAAGGTTTGTTTGGGTTTTTTTTGCAAATTAAATCATTCAGTGAGCCCATTAAAGAACCGAGGGGTTTTACACTTTTTCCCCATGCCCTGTTCCTGCCACTGAAGTCTGCGCAAAATATAAATCCTGGAAGCTCCTTTTCTGGAGCTCAAAAGCTAGGGGTGAGATTTTGGTATCCCCCCCCCCCCACACACACACACACATACACACACACTGAAAGGAGGGTGCATCTCCTCCACCTCCCCACATCCATAATTATACCCGTTTTCTCTCAAGGCCTTTGTGATGTGTGATCTCATGCTTCCATGACATCATGGCACCATGGCAACAGCTCGGTCTGTTTCTGTCTCCAAGACAGACAGTACTGGCCTCACCAAGCTCATAGATGGGCGGAGAAAGCACCGAAGCTGACAGAAACACGTGCTTTTTTTTCTTCCAAGTATTAAGCAAATTCAGAGCAGTTTGTTTGGCTTGAGATTTAGTTGAAACTGTTTTGTAGGACTTTGCTGGGTGTTTCTGAGGGAAGATGGAAAAGACTGAGGAAAAAAACATCACACCACAATCAAGTCTTTCACTGCTGATCAGAAACTCACTCTCTTCCCTGCTGGTGAGTTCCTATCCACTCCCCCTACCTCATTAGAGATCATATGTGAAGAATTTATTGATTGAGCCCCCATTGACTTTCACCACTGTTGGATCTCACACAAGCTTTTAGACCGTGGGTACTTTCAGACGTAGTGGGCTGCCAGGCACACCACACTGAACCATGCACCGGGATCCATTTTGGATCCCAGTCAGGAATCAGGCCGTCCGTCCTTTAGACGTGCCGGCCTGATTTGCAGCAGGGATCAGGGAGGGGGCGGGACTGTGTGGCACGACGTGCAGCCGCACAGCCCTGTCCCCCCCCCTGCGCTCCCCTGGCCGCCCGCCGTCCAGGAGACAGGCAGGCATACTGGCCAATCTGATTGCTGCGCCCAATCCCGTCCCACAGTCGGGGCCACGATCCGGCTGGGCTCCAGGCGGCCGGAGGTCCAGAATCATGGTCATTGAGATTCCTGCCAGGGATTCACTGGGGTGAACATCTGGCGGGAACCCCAACAGACGTAACAGGACCAACAGCCACCATAGGGGATTCACTGTGGTTAACAGTGGTATCGTTACATCTGAAATTACCCACAGAGGCCAAAAGGGACAATTCTGAGCATCTAGTCCAATCCTATCCATGACAAAGGGTTTAGGAATTCAGTGTTTCCTTAGCAAGCCCAGCATGTGTGACTCAGCTGTGGCAGGTGTTGCTCGGAGGACACCTAACCTTGTTTGAAGGGATGAAGTCTGGCTCTTCCAATGGTTACCCAAGAAATCTGCCCAAGAAAAATGGACAAAACCCACTACTTCCACCTTCAGGTCACCAGCTTCCCCTCCCCAAGGAGAGTCTCTTCCTGCCTTCCCAGCCCTGTCCCCAATGCCCACTCCAGCCAGCCAGCTAGCTCTAGGCAAGCCTTGTTTGAGCTAGGGCCTTCGGTTGTGCTTTCAGTCTCTGGGCCCTCTCCCTCTTGGGCACTCAGAGAAACTGTACCCCAGAGATTAGCCCTTTGGCTATTGAGCCTTGCATCTCCCTGGTGGTCCACCCCAATTGAGCTCTGACTCAGCTGTACAGTCAGCTTCCTCAGCTGCCCAGCAATATCCTGCCCTGCTCCAGTTGGGAGCAATTGGCCATTTTCTATATCCCATTATCAGGTTGCAGATGCTGGCCTCTGCTCTGTCCCAAAGGGGCTGCTCCCTGCAGCAACATGAAGTGATTGTTTTATAGTCATCACTAGCAAAAAACACTGAAGCTTGGTGTAGCCAGATGCATTTCAAAGCATACGCTTCAATTAGATCAGTGCAAAGTACATTGATTTACATGCCTCTGATACTGGCCCATCATTTCTGCCAGTTTTAGTCACATTGTTATTATTTATATTGCACCAGAAATGTGCCTGCCACAGAACAATCATTAATTAGTATACTGGTCCCTGCCCTGAGGTGCTTACAATCTAGTAGAAAGAAGGGAAGGGGGAAACAGGTGAGAAGAGAACATAGGGAAAATATAACAGGGTGTAGTCTAGTCCAGGGTAAGTCCTTGCTGTACTAGCCCCACAAAAGTAACTGTCTCCTCAAGGGAATAAGCTTCAGTGTCCTTTACTTAAATCAATGGTCACTCTCCACCATATACAGATATATGCAGTTCAGACTTACAGTCTCTGTGGGGCTAGGCACAGTCTCAACTAGGGCTGTGCACGTCATTTTTGTTATTACAATAATGATAACAAAAATGGTCATTTTCATTATTGTTATTGCAAAAACAAAAATGACAAATAAAACGAAAACAATATTTTGTTTTTGAAATAAAGGGAAAAAACTGAAACATATTTCCTGCTATATATTTTTTATTTCTTATTCAATTCTGATTACATTTGGGGTGGTTGTACCCCCAATGGAGGGCACTATGTGTCTCAAATTTCAAAATGATTAAATAAAGGGAACCTATTGTAGAAGCAATTTAATGTTGTGATTTTAAGAAAAGGTCCATACACATTCATGGCTACAACTTCTTTATCGTTCATTCACTTTTTATGAAACTGTGAATGTTATGTCTCTCCACAAGCTTTACACTCCTGCCAATTTTCAGAAAAATTGGATAAACAGTCTTAATGGTATAAGACATTAACTTGAAAATACATTTCCAGCTGTAGCATTTGTATATTCCATTCCGTTTACAAGATATTTTGCAGGGATGTATCACATACCATCCCTGTTCTTCTCTGACAAACTACAGGACAATTTGATAAAGGAACCCAATTTTATAAGCA
>QEPC01009441.1:1164458-1240611 GCA_003113815.1 Sphenodon punctatus | reverse complement strand
GGAGGGGACCTGAAGCAGGGTATAGGTGGGCCCTGCTTCAGGCCCAAGTTATGGACAGCTCCCACACTGCGAGGAACCTCGAGGAAGCCCTGGCCACCAAGATGAGGAAGTGGGTCACGCCAGGTGCAGCCTTCACAGGGTGTGTGGTCAAGGACAATGCGGCCAATATCCTAAAGGCAATCCATGATGGGGGCTTCATGAGCATTCCTTGTGCCACACACACCCTTCACCTGGTGGTCAAGGACGCTCTGGGCTTGAGGGAGAAGGGGATTGGGCTAGGCACCCTTAGCTCCCTGGTTGAGCAAGGGAGGAAGCTGGTGGGCTTCTTCAACTGCAGCATGAAGGGCAGCAAGCTCCTTCGGGAGAAGCAGGCCAAGCAAGGGTCCCCGGTGCACACCCTTATCCAGGATGTCTCCACCTGTTGAAACTCCACCTTCCTGATGCTTGAGCGGCTTCTTGAACAGAAAGCCGCCCTTCATCAGGTGGAACTGGAGACAGACATCGAGGCACCTCCAGGGTACAACAGAGAGGAATGGGAGATTATATCCCAAACTGTCTTTATCCTGAGACCATTCCTGGCCATCACAGAGACATTGAGCAGCTCCACTGCCACCCTCAGCCAGGTGACCCCGCTGGTGCATAGTCTCCTCAGCAGCATGGATGAGATTCTGGGGGTGGGGGTGGAATCGTGGCCCTCAGAGCAGTAGAATGTCCGATGAGGTGATTGACCTTGCGCGAAAGTTGAAGGCGGGCCTGAGTGCATGCTTTGACGAGTTCCTGCGCCAGGACAAATATGTCCTGGCAACCATGCTGGATCCCAGGATCAAAGGCAGCATGGCACGTGAGACTGTGGTCTATGGCCTCCAGAAGGTAACGCTGATCCAGAAGATCAGGAAGACAGAGCTGGCCATGCAGCGGGATGCCCCTGGGGATGGTGGGAGTGGGAGCAGCGACCCCTTCCAGCCATCTGGGTCTATCCCTGCCCCAAGCCCTAGGGGTAGCAGCAGCAGCAGCAGGAGCAGGACCCCTACTGCCAGCAGCTCCTCATCTGTGCAGTCCACTCTGGTGAGCATTGGGCCCAGAACAAAAGGGCAAACAGCGTGGCTGAGGGCAGTGGGGCAGGTGGTGCCCACCCAGAACTACCAGAGGGAGTATGATGGTGCCTCAGCAGCAGTGGAGACCTATCTGGAGGAATAGCCATGTATCATAGATCCCAGCAGTGATCCCTTGGCCTACTGGGCCGACAAAGCCAATGTGTGGCCAGGGCCAGCCACACATTGGCCTTGCCTGGCAAAGTGGCCAAGGGTATCCTGTCCTGCCCACCAACCAGTGTCCCCAGTGAGAGGGTGTTCTCTATCATGGGGGACATATGCGCCCCGCACCGTCTGAGACTGGGGGCCAGGTTGGTGGAGCAGTTGCTCTTTCTGAAGGTGAACCTTCCGCTGCTGGGATTCCCTGAGCTGCCCCTTGACAAGGAGTGATAGTGCAGTGGCACACACCATCCATCCCACGCCAGGGGCAGTCTTGGTACAGGGTTCCTCCTACTCCTCAATCTGGGCTAGGGCTACTGCTCCTGTGTGCTGCTGAGGTGCTGTCCCTCCCTCCTATTGCCTGGCATCCACTCCACCTCTCTCTTTCTGTGTCCCTCTGACTCTCTCTCTCTACAGGGCCTCGGACGCCTTATATGACTGACCTCCAGATGCAGGGTGTCATTGGGAAACAAACTGTAAGCCCACCAGCCGGCCTATGGCTAGCAATATGATCTTGGCCCACCTATGTGATGCTGAATGACTCTCGCTCTTTCGCACTGCACAGTCTTTGCTAACCTATCAGAGTCCCCTGCTGCCAATGTCCCAGCCTGCCTGCCCTACTGCCTCTCATGCCACGCTGCCTGTCTGCCCGCCAAACTTGCAGCAAAGCTCAAAGTAATATGCCTCACTCCACTTTCCTACCTCCCATGTCAAGGTGCCTGTCTGCTCACCCAGGTTGCCTAGCTCAAAGCCTGCCCATGCCCGCCTCCCCTACTGCCTCCCATACCATGCTGCCTGCCCGCCCGCCCAGGTTGCAAAGCTTGAACCCTGCCTCCCTCAGTCTGCCCGCCTTCTGCTCATGCCTGACAGCCCACCCGCCTGCCTGCCCAGGTGGTCTAGATCAAAAACTGCTCCTGTCTGCCTGCCTTCTGCTCATGCCATGCTGCCCTCCTGCCTGCCCGCCCTGGTTGCAAAGCTTGATCCCTGCCTCAGTATGTGAACCTCTCATGACACAGTGCCTGTCTCTGCCTACCCTGGAAACCCTGGGTGATTGTGCACCACTGGTGTGTTCATCCTGCCACTGCTGTCTGCTGGTCCAGGGGTGCTCTGCCCTGGCCAATCCAAATGTGCCAACACAATACTGCTGCTGCCGTCTGCTGCTGTACTGGGAGCTATTCCCTGGTAAATCCAACCATCCAGGGGGGCTGTGTACAGGCAAATCCTGCTGCTGCTGTCTCTGCTGTTCCATGAATTCTGTGTCCGGACAACCCAATGTCTGCTGATGTCAGGAAGGCAGAGCGGCCAATGCCGCTCATGCTGTCTGTGCCACAGGTTATTGGACCTGTCATTCCTCACACAGGGCGCTGTCATGCCACCACATCGAGAAACAGCCACTTCTGCCCTAGGACCCACTGTCAGGATCCTAGGGCCAAGTTACAGGCAGGGAGGGCTGTGGCCAAAACCCAGAAACTGCCACCTTAGCCTCAGGACCCACCATGATGAGTTTGGGGCTGTCATTCCTCACACATTCCGATGTCTTTCCACCGCATGACAAGAAGCAGTCACTCCAGCGCCAGAACCCGCCGTCAGGATCCTGGGGCCAAGTTACAGGCAGGGAGGGATGTGACCAAGATCCTGAAGCTTCCACCTTAGCCCCAGCACCCACCATGATGGGTCATTCCTCGCACACTGCGATGTCTTTCCACCTCATTCAGAAGCAGTCACTCCAGCGCTGGGACCCACCGTCAGGATTCTGGGGCCAGTTTACAGGCAGGGAGGTCTGTGGCCAAAACCCAGAAGCTGCCACCTTAGCCCCAGGACCCACCGTGAAGGGTTTGGGACCCTCTTGCACATTCTGATGTCTTTCCACAGCATGACAAGAAGCAGCCACTCCAGCACCAGGACCCGCTGCCAGGGTCCTGGGGCCAAGTTACAGGCAGGGAGGTCTGTGGCCAAAGCCCAGAAGCTGCCACCTTAGCCCTGGGACCCACCGTGATGGGTCTGGGGCCATCATTCCTCGCACACTGTGATGTCTTTCCACCTCATCGAGAAGCAGCCACTCCAGCCCCATGACCATCCCCAGGGGCTCTGCCTGCCCCTCCCCTTACCAAGTACCAGCCGGTCCTTCACAACAACGCCCGCCTATCTCTTTGGATCGACTGTCTAAGAGATCCTTGGACTATACGCTATCCGTGCCGATGGTTCTGTACCATGGCCACCAATGTCTGCTTCTTCTGGGGACAATGGACCCCAGGCCAGGCCTATATGCTGTCTGTGCCATGATGCCATGGCATAAAGAAACAGATTCTGCTGCCAGACCTATATGCTGTCTGTGCCATGTGTTCTGTACCCCAGGTTGCCACAAAGCTCAAAGCATGCCTCAGCCCACCTTCCTGCCTCTCATGCCAAGGTACCTGACTGCCCGCCCAGATTGCTTCCAAGAGAGAGAGAGAGAGAGAAATAAGAGAGAGAGATAAAGTCCACCCACTGCTTGAAGGAGAGACAGACACGATCCCACCCATGCTGTCACTGGCACTATATGGCCAGAGAGAGGGAGAAAGAGGTTCCCAGCTAGAACTAGGGAGATGGGGGTTAGAGGGGGAGAGGTAGGTATATCCTGGCTGCCACCTGCCAGAACCAGGAAAAACTCCCATCTGTGCTCATGTGCCCATTAATGCCCATTGCCCACATCCAGTACACAGCAAACCTACAGTAATGAGATCGAATATAACCCACAACATATTATATGTGCCTGCCTGCCTGCCTGTGTGCATCCCTGTACCTGCTGCCCTGCTACCACCTATTGCCTGATCAAATGAAGTGTGCCCCATAGGCTTTAGGCTGTCATTCCACTATCCCTGATTCAGTCATGCCCGCCCATCCCAGGGACCATCAACAAAATTATGGGATCATCATTCCAGTCACTGGAGGCTGCATTCCAGTCAATTCCATCCAGAAGCCCGCTACCTGCACGCCAGCCTGGCCCCCCATCCCCAAAAGCCTACTCCTCTGTCTGCATCCACCCGCGGATGCCCGCTGAATCTGGCTGCTGAAACTAAAAGACCCTCCGACCATCAGCTCCCGCTGCCTGCTGCCCGCTGCCAAGGATCCCGTCTCTCTTTCTCTCTGTCACACAAACACAAGCCCTGCACCTCCTGGGGGGGGGCTTTCTGCTAGTTGAGACCCTGCTGCTGGCACAGCACATCTTTGGGTTAATAACTACGCTACATGAGGTGGCAGGTGCTGCTGTAAGGGATCAACAAGCTGTATGAGATTCTGCCACCTGCCAGCCAGAACTTCAGCACATAGGGATAAAAGAGTGGACAGGTTAAACGAAGCTCGTAACAATAAATATAAAAACTTTACTTAAAGCTATTTACAATACAAAAAACAAAAACAACAACAACAACAACATTTAATAAAACAAAAGCAAACATGTAAAGGAAACTTATAAATTAAACTAAAACTAAGAGTCTCTGCTGACACCGTGCCTGTCCCCCGGTAATTGTGGGAAAGGCAACAGGCCTTGGGACGCTTCACAGTCCTGAGGGCCGGCCACCGTGGAGGGGTCCACCACGCCATTGACCACAGCATACTCAACCACTTCTTTCAGCTCACTATGCCACCTGGAGACCACCCGGTGGTACAGCTGTACGCGGCGCAGCTCAGCGGAGACATACTGGCCGCATGCCTCCATCTTCTGCCGCTCCGCCTGGACCGCCTGCAGCTGATCCACCAGGCACTTCTCCAGGTTGGCAGAGGAGCACTTGACTTCCTCAAAATGGCCAATGGTGGCTTGTTGCAACTTGGCCCGAAGGGTGATGACCTGTGCATCCTCCTGGGGCATGGGGATCTCCATGTTGGGGCTGGAGGGGGGGGAAGGGGAAGAGCTTATACGCCTCCATTTTCAGGTTGCCTTACCCCCCTCCTTCTGGCGCTAAGGCTCCATGGGCGCCACTCCAGACTCCTCCTCACCCAGCCGCCTCACTCTGAGTCCATGCCTTCGCTCAATGTGGTTTATTAGCCCCGACGTGGTCCCCTCCCTCTGGTGCCGGACTATTTTTTGGAATATCTAAAAGGAGGAGAAAAAGATAGGAACATAAAAAGTGCTATACTGTGTCAGGCAAATGGTCTGTTAAGCCCTGCCTGCATTCTGTCTCCACAAGTAGGTGGACTGGGGTGGCCATCCAATCTCTCTCTGTAGGGGACTTCCGTTCCTAACAGGTCATAAGGCAATTCATTCCCTGTTTTCCAGTCCCCGTGGCATACCTTGCATGTGGCAGTTCCGTTGCCCTTGTGGTAGAAATTTCAGACAGCTGATGTCTGGCGCCGGATGTCTGGGGGTGTGGCTGGCTGTGGCAGCGACCTCTACCTACACCTAGGGGTGGTCCTCCTCCTTGGCGTGGTCCTGGCAGCAATGCTGGGGCCGGCATCTGATTCCTCTCTGAAATGGGAACACATTTAAGAACACCAAAGTAATATGCATTTATGATGATGCCTCTACTCCTCCCTCCTTGGGGTGCTAGGGATGGCAACTAGAAAGCAGTAAAGCACGTGCAAATACTGCCCTCCCAGGGGTGCTAGGGGATGCTAGATATTGCAACTAGAAAGCCCCTGCATGGCACGTACAAATCCTGCGCTCACTGGGGTGCTGCTTGGGATGAAAAGAGGCCCTGGCTGGCTGGCACATGCAAATCCTGCCCTTCTTGGGGTGCTTGGGATTGCAACTAGGAAGGCCCTGGCTGGCATGTGCAAATCCTGCCCTACTTGGGGTGCTAGGGATGGCAATGGGAGATGTGACCCTGGGTGGAGGAAAGACCCTGTCCTTATTTGGGGGAGCGTAGGTAATCGGATGGCAACTGGAGAGTGGAGACCCTTGCTAGCCTGGCACATGTTTGGGTGGGGGTGCTGCTCATGCCAGTGCCCCCCACACTACATTACCCTCTGTCCCTGTGGCAGACATCCACTGCCACCTGCTGATGCCCAGTTTGTGCCTGACTGATGCCCACCACCCACCCACACGCCAGTAAGCTCGCTCTAACGGATAGAGCCTTTCTTGTCCACAAAGTAAAAAAATAGGTTACAAACCTGGCAACACCTCCAGAGCCCGCCGCTTCCTCCTCATCCGAGGAGTAAGCCACCAGTGCCAGGGGAGGTATAGTAGTAGCGGCAGCGGCCTCGACCGCTACCACCTCCTCCTCCTTGAGCGGCAAGTTGGCCCCCAGCCGGGGGATCAGCACTACAGCCTTCTTCATTTTTTAAAAATTATTTTTAAACAAACACTCAGTCACACACCCCCAAAACAGTCACCCACAACACACACCAACCACCCAAACACACAGCACAGCCAAGCCCAACACAATCACAGCCAAAAAACACAAACCGAGCAGCCACTGAGTCAAACACACATTCACTCACCACACAGCTCCGCACGCACTCGAATTTCCGGTTTCCGGCACGATTTCCGGCTCTCGCGTTATTTTTTCAGCCGAATGGCTGAACCGAAACCGAACGGCCGAACCGAACGCCCGAACCTGAATCCGGCGAATCGCCAAACCTGAACGCATTAACTGAAAGCGGCCGAACCGAACGCCCGAACCCAAACCGTGATCTGTTCGCCCATCCCTATTCGGCTGTACTCGCACAATAAGCTTTCCCCCTATTTTTACTAGCTCCTGTTGGGTAATTGCCATTGTTCAGTACTGGAGGAGACACACACCACGTAACATTACTTACATGCTGCTTATGTTTGCTTGTGTACAATTGCAAGTTCACTATGTAACTTTCATTTCCTCATATTGGTCCTTGTTTTGACTCCTTGTAAGCTGCATTTTGATTGATGTATTTCCAAGGGCTAGTCGTTGTTTTCTGCATTCTGATGCCAGAAAATTTATTTATTATATATTTAAAATTTTCTACACCGCCCATCCTGCTACAGGCAGCTCTGGGCGGCTTACATACAACAACAAACAATAAAAACAACTTAAAACCAGGAGGAATTAAAATAGCCCTGACCATCCTAACCCATTCCCCCACCCTACCCATCCTTCCCCTTGAAAGCCAGGAGGAACAGCCACATTTTACGACAGCGTCGAAAAGAGGGGAAATCCGGGGCCAAATAGCCCTCCACTGGGAGGGAGTTCCATAGCTGTGGAGCAGCCACTGGGAAGGCTCTCCCCATTGTGGCCCCCCAGCAGGCTCAGGGGACCTCGAGGAGAGTACTCCCCAATGACCGCAGGGGCCGATCCAGAACCCAGAGGGTAAGGCAGTCACGCAAATAGGTCAGGTCAAGGCCATTTAGGGCTTTATAGGCAAGCACCAACACCTTGAATTGGGCCCCCAAGACTATAGGCAGCCAGTGCAGAGACTGAAGAACCGGTTTAATATGTTCCCGGCAGTCCGGTACCACCAGGAGATGGACCACTGCGTTCTGCAGCAGCTGCAGTCTCCGAACCATCACCATGGATAGCCCCACATACAGCGTGTTACAGTAGTCCAGCCTAGAGGTGATGAAAGCATGGATGAGAGTGGCCAGGAAAATGCCGGAAAATGGCAAAAATACTGGAAACTAACTGGTGGAAAAATTCAAAAATTACCAAAAAATACTGGAAAAGGGTGGATAATCACATACCTGAGTTTATATCTTCTAGCACTTGGCAACTGGAAATTATCTTCTGTTATGCACAGAATGCTGAGTTTATTTAGCAAATCACCTACTTTACTGAGCACCTATAGTGAACATTTAAAACAAAAGTAAAAACTGAAAATGAAAGCAATCAGTATTTGCAGGTTGTCAACACCCGGCTTCTCGCATCCATGGCTCACTGCAACATACTGGCAGAAAGCAGCAGTTATATTGCGGTTTTGCCTGCTGTGGTGTTGGCAATTCCACTCAGTTCACATAACACACCCCTCCGTCACCTCTTGTACCCCCTCTCTATCATCTTCTGCATTACCATACAGTTAGGTTGGAAAGCAACCCCACTCACGCAAACTGCAAACCTCGTATAGGGCAAGAACCTCTCCTTCAGTCAGTTCACATTCCCTGTACCCTGAGTCACTTGTGTCCCTGAAGAGATTCATTTCAGTCATCCAGTTGAGGCACTCCGCAGGTATCCTTTCACTGTCATCAGGTCAGTGATGAGAAAAAACAGCAGGGAAGGTCCAGTCTTCCTTAGTGTCTGCCCTGCTTTTGACAGTGAGCAAATGTCCAGAAAAGTCACAGTCTTGTTCAGATCCCATTCTTTCATCTCATCTGGAGATCCCACTCTTCCATTCTGCTGAACTTGGAACTGCAGCAGGGTTGCGTGATGTCTGCAATCAATTCTGTATACAGTCATAGAACTCAGTTGTGGGCATGTGCCATGATATGAGTGCATAGGCTGTCTTGGAGGATGGGATTACAGTTCTCTGTACATCAGGCCTCACCCAAATGTCAGCAAGGGTCAGGATATCTTATTACCCTCCCAACTCCCCTGGGTCCCATACCCCAGATGACCACAGCACCCACAGACAAAAGCCAAAGTCCGGCTTTCATGGCAAACAACCCACAGCAATAGCTTTCTGTGGCATTATGACCCCTGGTGTTTGTTACAAGAAAAAACTGTTACTTTCAAAAGATAAGAAATTATGAGTTACTTTTAACAAATGCGAAGCTCTGGTCTCATACATATTCCAAGCACAGTGACCTTCACTGCCTTGCAGATCACCCCAGCTGCCCATTTCTTAAATTTCACTGGTTCTGTCAGGAACACAGGGCTCACACACAGAGAGTGGTAGCAGGATTGTTGCTGGGGTGAGTTGTGCAGGTTCAGGAGCAGGATTTTAGTTCTAGTGAAGTGGTTCAGGATCAAGTCCAGATGGTCAAGAACAGGGATTAGCACACAGACCATGGAGTAGGAAGGACAAGTGGACAGACAAACTGGATGAACAAACTGGAGTGGACACAGGTCAGGACAGGTGGACTGGAGTCAGGGCAGGGCAGATGGACTGGTTGCAGATCAAGCCGGGCAGACTGGACATAGATCAGTAGTACTGAGATGAGAGCAATTGTTCCCTTCACTTTGGGAAATACCTACATTTCAGGAGCATTTGCAACTATTAGTCAATATTTCCCCACTGGGCAGCAATTACATGCTTCTGCCATTGCGAGATCGGTGCCAGCAATTTCCCAGCATTTCCATCACTTTGGGGAATTTTAGGGGAATTTTTCGTGATTGTCATATTTTGGGGGACGTACAAGGGTTTTTCAGGACTTTCCTTTTATGTCCTTTGGCATCAATTTCCAGCACCTTTTCATCACTTAGCTGGTACATAAGTGGACTTCCAGGACTCCATCACTTGTTGATTCCAGGATCAGCTACTCCAAGCAGCAGTTATTTATGGCATCTAGAAACTTTACCTCCATATCACACTCCGAGAAAGCATTCACCAAGTCAATATCAGGGTAATTGAAATCACACATTGTTATGTTTCCAACTTTAGTTGCCTGTCTAATCTCCATTAGCATTTCATAGTCAGTCTCACCGTCCTGATCAGGGGGACGATAGTATAGCCTTACTGCTATAAACTTTCTTGTTACACGTGGAATTTCTATCTACGGAGATTCTAGAGTAGTTCCCTTCCTATAAAATTTTAATCTTACTCGATTCAATTATGTCTTTAATATATAGTGCATCATCTTCATCAGCTCGAGGTACTCTGTCATTCTGATATATTTGTACCCTAGTATTACAGTGTCCCATTGGTTGTCCTCGTTACACCAGGTCTCAGATGCCTATTATGTCTAGATATTCATTTAGTGCCATACACTCCAATTTTCCTATCTTACCTTTTAGACTTCTTCTACCATTTGAATATAGACACATAAATGTATTCTTTTTATTCTTGTTCTTAATATGCCCATTATAAATTAGCTCTTTTGGTTATTTTGGAATTATTTATATTTGTCTGTTCTTCACTGATTTCCACCTGGGATTTCACACCTTGTTCCACATCCTCTGTACTAGGATCAGGGCCCCGATTCTTCCGCGGAATTTTAAAAAAAATTCTGCGGGAGTCAGGGGCCAATTCTGCGCCTCGGCGCGATTTACCATGCGGGGGGGGGCTTGGTTTGCCTCCTCCTCCCCCCGCACTGGTAAACCCTCAGGGCCTCCCCTCCCCAGCTGCCGGGGCTTGCCCTCCCCAGCTGCTGGGGCGTGCTTGAATCCCACCCCCCAAAAAAAACCCAAAAGGATTTGTCTTACCAGGGATGGCGGCAGCAGCAGCTGCTCCGTCCAGCGCGCTCTTTTCCTGCTCGTACTTCCTGGCCCCTCCCGACGGGGCCTCTCAGGGCGACGCAGCCGGATGACGTCATCTGGCTGCGTCGCCCTGAGAGCCCCCGTCGGAAGGGGCCAGGAAGTACGAGCCAGGAACTACGAGCGCGCTGGACGGAGCAGCTGCTGCTGCCATCCCTGGTAAGCAAATTAAAGGGCCCTGGCAAGTGGGGAGGCTGGGGAGGGGAAGCCCCGAGGGTTTGTTCATTCCCCTTCCCCCATAGAATCTCCTGCCCCGCGTCCCCGCAGCGCAGGCTGGAAATTCTGCACTGGGGTAAGCGGGGCAGGAGATTCCGCGGGGGGAGGGGAATTCAGCGGGAAATCTGCGAATCGCAGACCCGCGTTTCCCTCGGGGCCCTGACTAGGATACTCTTATTTCCCTGAATTAACAGCAGCCTTTGGAGATGCTTCAGTCTGAACAATGTGCTCCTTAATCCCCGGATTCTAGTTTTAAAACAATAATGTGGACTGGAATGTATTCTTGCTACATTTCATTGAATTGATCGGAACAACCAGATCCATTGAAAACAGAATCTGAGCCAGAATTTTGTTACGTCCATAAGGAAGGATGTTGTGAGCATGAGCTCAGTTGGCCTATGCAACTATTTTCTCCACTGAATTCAGTTTGGTTATGCTGGGGCTTGTTTCTGCACATTTCTTTTGGCTCCAGCTTAGGTCTGAAACTTGATTTCAAGAACCCCTCGCACTTGCAAAAGAATAAATAAATAAGTGCCCTTTTACTCACCTGGCTACCTCTCTGAGTCTGGGGAGAACTGCTTCAGCTGCTGGGTCTTTCCACTGGATTTCTCCCCACTTAGCATCTCTGCAGTGGAAGGCAGAAGCCTCTGAGGAGGAGGCAAAACAATTATTAAAAAATAATATTTAAAAAATAATAATTATGCATGCTCAAAATGACTGCTGGGGGTATTCTGAGCTTATGCAGCCCTTTTCCAAAATGGTGCCAGCAGCATCAGTGCCATTTTGGGAAAGGGCAGTCAGTCTGCTCATGCTCACAATGACCCCAATGGCCATTTTGAGCATGTGCAGTGATTTTTTATTTTTATTTTTTGGTCTCCTCCTCAGAGGCTTCCCCCCTTCTCCCACAGAGAATCTGAGCAGGGGGAGACTCAGCATTGACGCCACTTTTACATGAGGCACTTAGAAGTGCCTCCAGAGTCCTGTATTCAAAAGGAAAGCCATGCAGGGGAGTGTTTACACGAAGCTACTGGAAGTGCCATGCCACCCTTATTCTTCAGTGGTGGCAGCTGCAGGGCTTTCAAGAAGCGCGTTCTATAGACCTGAAAATTGAGGTCTATAGAACATGCCTCTTTGAAAACCCCGCATCTACAGCCACCACAGCTTAAGAGAATGGGCAGCACGTCACTTCCAGTAGCAGGGGAACATGTAAACACTCCCCATGCGGCTTTCTTTTTGAATATGGGGCACTGGCGACGTTTCTAAGTGCCTAGTGTAAAAGTGGCCTGAGACCCACTAGCTGGAGCAGTCCCTCTGAATTTGGAGAGGCAGCCAGGCAAGTAAAGAGGGGACCTTTTTTTCTTACCTTCATTTGTATCTTCATTTTGTTTTTGAGATATCTCATGAGATTTTGCACCAGGGTCAAAATCACAGCAAAATCTCGATCCCCGACTGCAATCACACAAGGTACCTTGTGAGAATCAATTCAGATTCTCGTTTACAGTCTTATTCCAGCTGCATAGCTTCTTCCCTTGGCGTCAAACAGCACCATTTGAGAGCTATCAGTCCATCTCTGCTCTTCCCAGAAAACGTTTATGACAGGGCCAGAGCAGAGCAGAGCAAGGGGGCAGGGTCCCCAGGATGGAGGGCGGGGTCAGTGTTTCCCTTCAGGTTGCTGCTGCTATAGAAGGGCCCCAGTCAAGAACTCTGCTGCAAACCCTAGGCAGGAAGGGGTGAATGGGAGCCCACTGGGAGCCACTGCCATTGTTGCCACTTAGGGAGCCAGCTGTGAGCCACTGCAGGCTGCCACTGGCTCTGGAGGGGTGGCCAGGAGCCTGGCTGCAGACTGCCACCATGAGCCTTAGAAACAGGAAGCCTGCAGCAGGGCTCCCGACCAGCTTCAGTCACAGTGCTGCTTCCCTGGCTCCTAGTACCCCCCCCTCTCCCCCTGAATGGCAGAAACCCTGCCATCGGTTTCAAAGTGTGCAGGGCAGGGACAGCACTCTACACCCCACACACTCTGAAAACTTTCTTTCCAGCACTGCTAGGAAAATTTTAGAGTGGGTGGTGGTTGGACGCTGAGTGCTGGCCTCACTCCTAGTCCCTCCCCAGCCACTCTGAAAATTTCCAGACTACACTCAGGCCACTTGCAAAGGGCCTCTCCAGAGTGTAGGGCCTGTGCTCAACTAAGCTCCCTCGCTCCATGGCAGGTATGTCATTGGTTTTATGATCAAACACAGATATAAGAGCTAAGGTTTTCAAGGGTGTTACTTAGGCTGCATTCACACCCGACGTCACGGTGGTGTTACAATTTCACGAGGCAAAGATGTTGCAGTGGGGTGGAGCCCGATGCCAGAAGTAGCGCCGGTGAGAACAGGCTTCTGCCAGGGCTTTGCTCATGCATGACAGGGTGAAAAATCCAGTCCTGTCATGCACAAGCAAAGCCGGTTCAGAACCCTGTTCATGCAGGTGCTACTTCCGGCATTGGGCTCCTTCCCGCTGTCGCATCTTTGCCTCGCAGCATTTTAACAGCGCCAAAGAGTCAGGTGTGAATGTTGCCTAGGAATTAGGTATCTAGCTCTCACTGGGCCAGAAATGCCATGTGACAGTATCCGACAATTTGGTCAGAAACCTCCCATCTGTTGCAATTTTCCCAGCTCTGCATGGACACGGCATCCCCATACTTGTTCTGATGCTTGCTGCCACTTTCCACTATTACCTGTCACTATTTATCAGCAGCGGAAAAATTGTTGGAATCTGTTGCAGGTCCAATAAAGTGTCAGAAATTGTCACAGTGTTCTAAAATGTATTTATTTATTTATTTATTTAAGCAATTTATACCCCACCCCCTGCTGCAAAAGCAGCTTGGGGCAGCTAACAAATCTCTAAAAACCTGCTAAATACACACAATATAAAATTACATGAACCCTAAAACATTAATAAAATATAAAAATACAGAATTTATATTTATATAAACATAAATAATGGGGCAAAAAACAACCAAGGCAACAATCCCCCCAGCCCTCTCTAACCCCCCTCACCAAATGCCAGATGGAACAAACAGGTCTTACACATCTGTCGAAAAGAGAGGAGGTCTGGGACCACCCAGGTCTCAGCCAGAAGGGAGTTCCAGAGCCTCGGTGTGGCCACCAAGAATACCTTCTCCATTGTCACCCCCTGAGAAGCCATGGGGACCTAGAGGAGGGCAAGGAGACTTCCTGATGACTGCAGGGGGCGATCCAGGACCCGGGGAGAGAGGCAGTCCCACAGATACGTGGGAGTGGGACCTAGGCTGTATAGGGCTTTATAGGTAAGAACCAATACCTTGAATCAGGCTGGGAAGTCAATAGGCAGCCAGTGCAGAGCCCGGAGCACTGGTTATGTGCTCCCAGTGCCCAGTCCCCATGAGGAGCCGGGCCGCTGAATTCTGTACCAGCTGCAGGTTTCAAATCATCACCATGGGTAGCCCCATGTAAAGCGCATTGCAATAGTCCAGTCTAGAGGTAATGAAATCATGGATGATGGTGGCCAGGTCAGAGTCTGAGACATATGGACAAAGCCACCTCACCAGATGTAGTTGGCAAAAAGCGTTCCTCGCCACAGCCTCCACCTGGACATCCAGGCAGAGCTGGGAGTCAAGGAGCACCCCGAGAATCCAAATCTGAGGAACCAAGGAGGGACACACTCCATCAATGATGGGTACCTCTGCCCCCCACCCTTCCCACTAGCATCATCTCAGCTGTGTCAGGATTCAGCTTCAGACAGCTCGCCCTCATCCAGTTCCCCACAGCCACCAAACACTGACTAAGCACTGAGACTGCAGGGCCAGATGAAAATGAGAGACAGAGTTGGATGTCATCAGTATACTGATGACACTGAACACCAAACCCTCTCACCACCTCACCCAGAAATTGCATATACACGTTGAACAGGAGAGGGAACAAAACAGAACCTTGCAGGACCCCACATGAGAGGTCCTGGGGGGACGAAGAACAGTCCTCCAACACCACTTGCTGAGTTCTCCTGGCCAGGAAAGAGCAGAACCATTCCAGAATAGTCCCACTCACCCCAGCTCAGTCCGAGTTACCAACAAATCATGATTAATGGTATCAAACACTGCTGGCAGATCTAGCAGGATCAGGAGAGATGGCTGACCCTGATCCAAGTCCAAGTCACAGTGAAGGTCATTGACCAATTCCACAAGCACAGTCTCAGTACCATAACCCTGGAGAAAGCCAGACTGCAAGGGATCTAGAAAACCAATGTTGTTCAAATGCTCCTGAAACTGCTGAGCCACCACTCATTCAATAACCTTCCCTAAAAAGGGAAGGTTAGAGACAGCCAATAGCTGGTGAGAGTCAATGTCAAGTGATGGTGTTTTGAGCAGAGGTTGCACCACCACCTCTTTGAGGCAGCTTGGCACTCTGCCCTCCCAAATAGAGGCACTGATAACCCCCGCCAGCAACAGCCATAACATCTCCCGGCTGGCCTTAAGCAGCCAGGATGGGCACAGGTCTAGTTCACAAAAGGTGGCCCGAACAGCCCCAAGGACATTCTCCACATCAGCGGGCAAAACCGATTGAAACTGATCCCACAAAACAGGACCAGATGGGGCTTCCATGACCCCTGGTTCACCCATTAGGGATGGGAGAATGCGGTTCAGAAGTTTGGACCGAACTTGACCAGTTTGGTTGACCGAACGGAACTTCCAAACCGAACTCAATTTTCGAACCGAACCGAATTTCTGAACACGGTTCTGTTCGCCCATCCCTATCATCCATTGCAATAAATGCAACGTCGAAAGCATGGTGGATCCAGGTGATTTTATCTGCGAAATAATCAGCAAACATGTCACAGCAGGTACTGGAAAATTCCAATTCCAGGCAGAGGGAGGTCAGCCTGACCAGCCCCCTCACCACCCAGAAAAGCTCCTCTGGATGAGATTTCATGGATGCTATGAGGGCAGCAAAGAACTGATTCAGCATGAAATAGATGCCACCATCGCCTTTCCTTCTTCAACATCTGCAGATTCTCAGTGAACCATGGTGATTTGCGAAGTCAATGTAAAGGGAGTGGATGCCTAGGAGCCATACGGTTGATGGCCTCAGTCAACAAGATGTTCCAAAAAAACAACTAGGTTATCGAGCAAACGGCTGTCAAGATCAAGGTGTAAATCCCCTAGAGCACGCCAGAACCGATCAGGTTCCATAAGTCTCTGGGGACAGACCAACCGAACAGGTACCACACCTCTCCAGAGACAGACATGCGTTGGGATACTGGCCTGAAGGAGGCCACTGAAGTGTTCGAAAAACTGTCAAAAATGTCAGGAAAACTGTTGGAAATGTCAGAAATTGTCAATATTATCTTAAGTGCCTCAAACTACTTGAAACTGTCACAAAATGTCGGATAGTGACACAAATTGATAGCAAATGCCATCAGAGTAGCAGCAAGACTTTCAAAATGTCAATATTAAACAGCAAAACAGAAAATACTGCCGCTCCAGGCCTAGCTCCCACTCCCTTTGAAAGGGAGTTGGTCTCCTCATTGCTCCTTCTGCTGTTGGAAACCTCTCACTTCTGTTTCTTATAGGGTCTGGACCCCTCAGTGAGGTCAGAGGCATGGAAGTTTCTCACTGGCTACTATTTGTGGAGGAGTTCCCATGACGAGAGACTGGCGGTGGATGGTAAGAGGAGGTATGGAACTTCCTGGCAGGCCACTGTTCCCATCTGTATTTGGCCTACATAAAGGTACCCCAAATGAATTAATGGAAATGTTTTTGGAGACATCCCTGGTGTCTTGGTGATGCTGGTTGCTTGCTACAGTAAAGTAACACACATGGTACTAGATGCTGATAGACAAATAGGAAGTAAAGCGTCCCTATAGCATAGAGCTCACAGACAGGTCACAATAGGTAGCAAAGTAGATAGGGGCACATGAACTAACAAAACCAAAAACAATTGGCCAGATCCTCAGATAATGTAAATCAGCATAATCCATTGCCTTCAACAGAGCTAAACTTAGGCAGTTGCTCAGTTTCTTCTGGCTCCAGAAAAAGAATAGGCTCCTATCTCTTGTACTAACTGGTACCCGAATGTGACCTGATGGGTTGGCTGAATCACCTTAGTTCGGGCTGCTGCTCTTCTGGTTGGTCACTGCTCCTTGCTTGCTGCTGCTCCCTGGCCTGCACGCTGCTGCTCAGCAGAGCGAGGACCTTTCCCACTCAGTTTTTTCTGAGCAGGGGAAGTGAGGAGGCCTCTTCCCACCTGCGTGCACTACCTGGTGGGTTCCTTGTTCCCAGGGGGACCCAATCAAGGGAGCATGTGCTTCCCCATTTTGGGTCCTCCTCTATGGGAATGGGGGACACATTTGGTGGGTGCACAGGAGGGGGGAGGCCTCACACACACACACCCCACCCCTGCTCAGAAAAGCCAAGTGGTGAAGTTCCTCCCTCAGCTGAGCAGCTCATAAGAGAAGCAGCAACAAGGGAGCAGTAACCAACCAAAAGACCAGCAGCACAGCAGTGAAGTGAGTGAGCCCAGGGAGGTATGAGTGCCAGGTCTGGCCTGCTGGGGCATCCTGGAGTGTCCCAGAACATCTTGGAACACCCCAGTAATAGCCACATTTTCAGGCACCGGATACCTGATAGGGGTGGGTGGAGCCAGGTATCCCATAAGGTGTCTTCTGGGGGCAGGGGGGCGGGGGAGGATGAGTATTACCCATGGGGAGCAAATATGCTACCTACTGCATCTTTACTCTACAGGTTGCAATTAACCACAGGCAAAATCAACCCTGTGGTAACACTGCAACGTTATCCCATGGCAGAGCAGCATGACCAAACTTTTATGCTGTCATTCTATGAATTCTGGTCAACGGGGACCAGCATGACAATTTAAATAGGCAAAGACCCCACAAAGCCAACTCCCCTCTGGTGAAACTGATGGGGCTAGTGGTCTCTTTGCTTTACCAGACACCTGGCTGGTGAAATTGACAAAGCTCCAACCTGCAAGGCCAACTCCCTGCTGGTGAAATTAACGAGGTTGCTCTGGGATGCAAAGCAAATTCCCTGCTGATGAAACAAGCTTGAAGCCCTGCTGCTGAATGAACAGATGTCAATTCCATAGTGTTGATTTTTACTGCTCACTGCTCTGCAGTGGAACAAGCCTCAGCAGGCCCGTGTTCCCTCCACGGGTTGATTCCAGATTTGAGCAGCCAAACATATCATTGGTTCCTCTGTTAGGATTCAAAGGCTGAAACAGTGGCAAGTTTTATGTGTAGAGACACTCACTGAAAACAAGTGGCTAGCATTAGGTTTGATAACACCCTATGAAACTTAACACATGGAATCCTCTTTGATTCCAAGACTATAGTCAAGACCTTGTGATGCTTTGCTCCCTCCTTTCATTTTGCACCATTGCATCATGGCTAACCCAAACATTCTTTCAGGAGGAATTATGAGGCCCTGTGCAGCATGTATGACAAGATCCAGCCACTCCTGGAGACACAGAACAGGGATTTCATGGAGATCCGTAGCTTCATCAGTAAGTGATCACAAGGGATGGGGTGGTGGGGGTGGCGTGGGGAGTTGGTTTTTTTTTTACAAGCAATGAATCAATATGAATGTCCATGCTACGAGGCTTGGGTCACATGGCTCAACTAAGTACCAACCAACAGGAATTACCCAGTAACCGCTTTTCTTCACTGGAGATTCAGACTTGAATGGCTCATTACGGTCATCTCTTTACCCTTTAGGTGCTTATAGATGGCTGCTATTTAGCCCCCTTCTTTTATGTAAGGAAAAGCCTTTGCTGGAACAGTGTGTTTTGGTCATTGCTTCTCTAAACCTCTGATGAAGAGAGGCAAACCAAAGTAACTACTTTAATTAAATTTAAGTAGCTTCTCCACTTCAGTGGAGGCAAACAGTACAATATGTTGGAATTTTATTAATGGCCAAAAAAACCCAAAAACCCAAAAGCAGCTTGAATTGTTAGTAGCAACAGCTTAGTAGTAATCAACACCTTGGAGATTGTTTCTAGATTAAAATAATCTACTTTATTGAGAAGTACATTGTGATAGGAAAGGCCTATCCATAGGTCTTACTAGCTAGCTGCCACCAGCATGGTGGCCGGTCATGTTGAAGGTCAGAGAGAGAAGTTAGGAATGGCGAAAGGTCAGGAAGAAGGAGGAAGTCCAGTGGAGCTTCCTGGGCACATCCCACCTGGGAGGGGCTTAGAAGCAGAGATCAGGAAAGGTTAAAGTGACACTCACACTAACTCACTATCTCTACTCCCAAATGCCCCTAGTGGTCATTAAGGTTTTCTGGTGCAAAAGGTGATGTCATCTGGAGCTGTTTTTCCAACACTTTTATGTAAGGAAAAGCCTTTGCTGGAACAGTGTGTTTTGATCATTGCTTCTCTAAACCTCTGATGAAGAGAGGCAAACCAAAGTAACTACTTTAATTAAATTTAAGTAACTTCTCCACTTCAGTGGAGGCAAACAGTACAAATCAAGGTAGTACTGTGGCATCTCCTTCCCTTAGCTGAGATGTAATGATTGCTGAAACATGGTCTCTCTCCACCCTCACACTGATAAGTGTTCACACAAATAGTCACTTTGAAATACAAGCCAAAGGGGAGTGCATACACCTGATTTTTCAGGAGTTCATACTTCTCTTCCTACTCCTAAATATCAGTTTAACTAATTCTCTGTTCATGTGACCACTTCAGGAGCAAAACCAAAGTTAGGCCAGTTCAGTGGAACGTGGCCTTTGTTTGTGTTGCATTGTTGGTGCATTTCATTAGCTAAGCAGACCTACCATCCCTCCAAATAGCCCTGTTGCTTCTGAGCTGTGAACAGAATAGTGGTCAGGAGAGATCACTGTGCTACCGCAAATGCTACCTTTTAAATGTAAACCCAAGGTCCTGATCACAACTAATCAACAATACTATGAGGCGGTTGGTAAGGGCCTGAGTATTATCCCAGTGTCCTAGCCTGGCTCCAATTCAAGAAATTTACATTTTGCTTACCTCAGAAATGTTCCCTTCCCGGGCCCTGAACCCCAGTTCAAATTTGCAATATTCTTCTACTTTCCTTCCAATTCAATACTGTCGTGTTTAATTGTTCAAGTTGCTGCTTTCTACCTCCCAACCTGGAGCCAGCAAGTCATATGACCTGGGCAGAAAGCATTTTTTGAAGATAGATACTAGAGAGATACAGTTTAGAGAAAAAGAGCTCACAGGTCTGGAAAGCACCCCAGGGTCCATTTCTCATGGATGAAAGGAACTACATAAGTGATTAACATTATTATATTCACATCTCACTTGGCCTTCTCCCACTTGTATAACAAAAAGAATATTAAATGATACATCTAAATTAATGTTTCAAATCAATGTAACCTGCATAAATCAGCCAAGCTGAGACTGGAAGGAGATTGAGTGCCACGTACTACCAGGCTGGTCTTTCAGATGCAACAGATTCTCCATTCTGGTGAAGGAGGTCAGGCATCCATTATAGGGCTGAAGCAGAAGTTTCTTAGCTTGTGGAATCTTCCATTTCGATCCAGATTGTCAGAAAATTCAAATTGCCCCGGATACAGTCTGTGTTCCAACAGAGATCTGGTTTGGAACCTCTGGTTTCCCATCCCCAGTATGGTGCCATTTTGCACATGTGCAATGTTCAGAAGACCTTATGTGCATGTACAGATAGATGGTCATTTTTCCTCTGTGCATGCACAAAATGGTGTTGCACAGGCAAGGGAGGAGCCAGATGTTCTGATTCACAGAGAGAGAGAGAGAGAGAGAGAGAGAGAGGAGCAACAGAAATGTGCCACACTAAATCTCCACTGACATGTTCTGATTTTGGAGCAGGCTCCAGCTTCCTTCTCCCACAAATTGAAGCAGTAGTACACTCTTCCCACCAGATCTCTGCAGAAAGTTCTGTCTCCATGGATAATTTCATTTTCCACAGAGACCAAAGAGCTGATCTGCTTCAGCCCTTGACAGATGCCTCTTTATAGTGGTTCTCAGACTTTTTTAAAGTGTGTCCCCCTTCTCCTTGTCTGAAATAGCTGAGGCCGCTTTACCATTTCACACACGCACGCACACACACACACACACACACACACATTTTTTGCTCCCTCTCTTTCTCTCCCCCTTCCAGCTCTCCTATTGCTTCTTCCTTCTCCCCCTTGATCTTGGATTCTCTCACTACTTGCCACATCATTATTAGAGTCATAGAGTTTAAAAACTGGAAGTAACCTTAAGGGTCATCGAGTCCAGTCCCCTCTGCACCAATGCAGGATACACCACAACCAGACTCTACCTACACAGAAAAATCCATCCAACAAGAAAGTGAGTTTATAACAAAAATCTGCTATGAGTAGAGATTGGGAATGACCAGAGCACACAGATGCCTGAAATAACGGGGAATGAGCTTATAAAAGAAAAATCCAGATGTCTCAAACAAGTGAGCACACCCACACTGCAAAAGAAGGCAAAAAAACAAAACCTAGGGCTGAAATGATAATCAATTTGTTTCTCATGCTTGTTATTGAGAAACATTACCAAGATCTTGGGACAATCTTGGTAACGGTTAAAGATATTGCAAGAATCTTGTCAAAATTTACCCTTTACCATGATTTACCATGGACCGTATACCGATTTACCATGGACCGTGTTCATCCCGGTAATGTGCAGCCCTCTTCCAAGATGGTGCTGGTGGCATTGCCTCTATTTTGGAAAAGGTCAGCCATTTTGCACATGCACATTACTGAGACGAACTATGGTAAGCGTTACACGGTAAATTGGTATACAGTACATGATAAATCATGGTAAATGGTAAATAGAAAAAAACTCTCTTCCAAGACAGTGTCAAGAACCAGGGGGTTTCTTGATTATCGATTCTTGCTAAAAACAAGTTAAGAACCATGATTCTTGGCAAGTATCAAGAGAAAAATCAAGATCAGGTTCCAGCCCTAAAAAAAAACCTCCATGTCAACTGCCAATCTGATTACCTTCCCAACCTCAAATATGGAGATCAGATTGTAGGTGTGAGTGTCCAGAGGAGATTATGGATTTGGAGCCATTGCAGATCCAGATCTGTAATTTCTGGATTTAATTATAGATTCAGGTTACAAATCTGTATTTAAAATCAATTAAAAATATTTAAATCAATACACAAAATGTTGCTACCATTTTAGAAAAGGGCAGCTGGTCAGTGTATGCACAAAATGTCCACTGCACATTTTGGAAAAGGGCACACATGCACAGAACAGCCTGGTAGCCATTTTGTGCATGCATCATTATTTTTTTTTAAAATAATTTTTTAATAGATTTTAATACAAATTCACAATGGGTTTGGTTGTTACAGATTCATATATAATTGCTCATTAAGGGTTGTGTTGGTTATAAGCAGTTAATCCAAATCGATAATGCCCACCCCTATCAGTTAGACCATGTGAATGCATGCAGAACACACTAGCCAGACACCCCAACATATAATTATGGTAGCCTGGCATCAGCCCCACCTCCAGTTGCAATCCACTGATGCTTCAGGGGAAATGAGGGGGGAGGGGGACAAAAGTATTCTGGGTTTAGGAAAAACCAAAACACTTTCCTCCTGAATCATCAAATAGAAAACTCCCCACAAGTTATGTGTCATAGACTTATTCAACTCTGTTTTAAAACTATTCAGGTTCTTTCTTCTCACCGCAGTCCCTGGGCACTTATTCCAGTAGTTCACTGCTCTGACGGTTAAAAATCTTCTTCTAATCTCCAGCCTAAAATTATTTATAACCAGTTTGTATCCATTTGTTTTTGTACCCACACTAACCTTTGGTTTGAACAAATCTTCCCCCTTCATTGTATTAACTCCCTTAATATATTTGTACAATTCGATCTTATCTTTTCTCAGACTTCTTTTCTGTGAAAGTCTACCTTTCAGCACAGCCCTTTGTTTTCTTCCAGTTAACCAATTCCTTACCCATCTAACTATGCTTTTATTAATTCCCATCTTGTCAAGTTTAAGGGCATTTTTAGGTGAAACAACTAATGTGTATTAGAGAAATCTAATCACATTAAGGTGGAATATTCAAAATGTAAAATCGGTTTCATTAACCCCCAACATCGGGGTTTTATGAAACCAGTTTCACAAACTCACAGATTAAAATCTATTTTTAACATTTAAAGAGTTATACAGTTAAACAGTTAAATGCAGATTTAAATAGTGCTTTTATCTGCATTTCTGCTTGTGAAATCATTAAAAGCGGTTTACTGTAACTGCGGATTAATTCTAAATCCATGATCACACACATATATAAACATTAAATCTGGATTAAAATAAGAACGGTTTAAATGTGTGATAAACACTAATCTGCAATATTTGGTGCTTGTTTAAAAACGCCCTAAGTAGTAGTTTACATGTGGCATGGTATCAAATTTTTTACTACAATCCAAATATACTAAGGTCACGATCCACAAACCACTTGCTTTGGAGGAGCCCCATTTGGTTGTGGATCACGGTTTAAATCTACTTAGTTTCTCCATCCAAAAAGTCAGTTATCAAAAAAGATATCAGATTGGTCTGGCAGGATCTGCCCATTGTGAACTCATGCTGCATTTCATCACATTTTCCCTTTGCTGCTATGCCTCTAATTATTCTCTATTAGTATTTCCTCAAAAACCTTACATACATCACTGAGGCTAGGCAAATAATTTCCATTACCACACACTCATTATCATCAACTATCCTGGCTTCATGTCCTGAATCCTTAACATCATCCTTATCAAAAATGGATGAAAAAAATATTGATTTAGGCCACAATCCTAAATCTGCACGTCGTATGCAAATCGAAGGCACATTGCATGCGTACACTATGCTTGCGCATGGTGGTGCTACTGGAGAGAGATTTAACAAGCCCTTAACACTGCTTGAAAAGAACCCCCTTTACCAGCCTAACTAAGGTGCTCTTAGCACAAACTGATTCTGTTTTTCCCATATCATCATCCTTTATTTCTTCACTAACAATCATGTTGTTGATATATACTGCTACCTCTTCTGTTTTGCCATTATTCCTGTCTTTCCTAAATAATACATGTCCTTCAATCCCTGCATTCCAGTCATGATTATTATTCAACCAAGTTGATTATTGTGTTGTTTGACGTTATTATCTACGTAATTTTTTGTGAGATATATATTGATAAGGCCTTTGGTCAAATCAATAAACTGAATGATGATGATGATTCAACCAAGTTTAAGTTATCCTTCTAATGTGAGGTTTTACCTCTTGTACCAGCAATTAAATTCTTCCATTTTATTACCCTGATTCCTTGCATTAGTATGACATCTGAGTTATTTCCTTTTACCCTTCTGCAATGTCCCAATTAGGTTTAAGATTTTATTTTGACTGGGAGCCACCCTACTTTCCAAATGATTATTTGAGGTACCATTAACTATACCATTGTGTTTGCTGTTATCCCCAAGACCCTTTGAGCCCAATTATAAGACTTCCCCAAGTTTCCCACAAGGTTAGCATGCCAATCTAGAATCCTTTCACCATCACTGGAAAGGTGAAGGCCATCTTTTCCCAGAGGTCTATTTTCTCAAAATCCTATCCTAGGTTTGAAGAAGCTAAAGCTCTTCCAATGACACCATCCATGCAACTAGCCATTGACCTCCGAGAAACATCTGATCCTTCCTTGGCCTTTGCCCGCCACAAGGAGGATAGAGGAGAAGACCACATGGGCCTTCAGCCTTATTCCCAGAGCCTCAAGTCAAAATCACCTTTCACCTCAGTTTATTCCTTGCAATATCATTGCTTCCCACATGAATGAGCAGCAATGGGGAGCAGTCAGAGGGTTCAAGGAGCCTTGGCAGACTTTCCGTAATGTGTCTGATTTGGGCTCCAGGCAGATAGCACCTCCCAAAATGCTGGGTCAGGCTGACAAATCAATGCCTCTGTTCCTCCCACAAGGGAATCTCTAGTCCTCACCACCTTTTCCCACCTTGAAATGATGACCTGTTACTTCCAAGATTCCTTCCCATCTTCACTTTCCTCTAGGACTGAAATGAGAATCATTCTCTCTCTCATGACAATCTCTCAAGAACTGAGAACCATTACTGAGATCTCAGGGCAATCTCAATAATGGTTTCAGATATCAGTTGAAAATTTCTCTCAATATACTGTTTACCATGTACTGCATTTTTTTCTGGTAATTTGCATGCTCAAAATGGTCACCATGGCTGTTCTGAGCATGCGCAGCCCTCTTCCAAGATGGTGTTGGCAACATTGCCACCATTTTGGAAAATGGCAGCCATTTGTACATGCAAATTACCGGAATGACGAAAGCGTTACACAGTAAGCAGTAAACGGTAAGCAATATATTGAGAAAAATTCTCTCAACAAAGAAAGTGTCAAGAACAGGGATTTTCTCAGTTATCGATTGTCACAAAAAATGAGTCAAGAACCATGATTGTTGGTGAGAATCATGAGAAAAATCAAGATCAAGTTTCAGCCCACCTTTCCTCTAGCTGCAGATCCTTTTGCTTTCTCTTCAGCCACTCAGTTGTAGGGCTGTAGCGGAATTTCGCAGCGGTAGCTATTTCCGACGGAAACAGTGTTTCCGCAATTAGTGGAATGGCATGGCAGAGGCTTTAATTCCGCGGTTTCATTCCGCGGTTCCGCGGTTCCGCTTATTTAATTCCGCAACTTAGTGGAATCGTGGAAACATGACATTTTCGCTATTTCCGCAATTCCGCCAGCACCAAAAAATCGCGGAATAGTGGTTTTCCGCGATTTCCGCGATTTTTCCGCGATTTTTCCGCGATTCCGCGATTTGCAGAATTCCGGCGGAATTAGCAGAATATCCGCAGAAATGTCGCGGTGTGGCGGGGGCAATTCCGAAATAGCGGAACGGAATCGCGGCGCGGTAAAAGCTGCTGCCGCATCAGCCCTACTCAGTTGTAGAAGTCAATTCTTCCTTGAAGTCCTTGGATTGCACTGTCATTTCTTCCTTTCTTTTGCTGAGGCTACTCCTTTTCTTCTTCTTCAGCTCTAACTTCTGTCCGTCTCCCCTTCACTCCCCAAAACAGAAAGCCTGTTCATTTTTCACTGTTCCATCCTTCACTGGTTCATCTTTTCCTCTGTCTTGCCCTTATGGTCACGTTTCTCTGCGAGTCACACTTCTCCTGAAGAAGTATTCTCTCCTGGGCTTGCTGTTCAGGCAATGTTTGCAGATTCTGATTTTGTGGTGTAATCTTCTCACTTCTGGCTTAACAAGGTCCTCCAGTTCTCTTCAAGACTCCAATCCATGGAACTTTCCTTCAATGAGGTTGATGGGCCAACATTTCATACACACGTAAAACTCTTCAGATCCACAGTCAAGGATAATGTACATACCATAGTTTCCACATCCAACCATTTTCTTTGTCTCCACTCTCCCATGGGTTGTTTCAGTTTCTACTGCAGTGGCCATTTTTGTTGTGGCTTGTGGATGCCTAGTCTTCTTGTCTGGAATGCTGTTCTTCCGGAATGCTTCTTGTCTGGATGCTATTCTGAACCAGCTATACTATAGCAGCCTTCTTCTGCCAGCTTGTAAACCCTATTTTGGAGATTAGCTTTAGTTAAGTGAGAGTGTGGAGCTAGGTATTTGCCAAATGGGGGTCCTTCTTGTGCCACCACCACCTCAGAATACCTTCCACAGACCCTACTTTGAGAACTTCTGCTCTATTACACACACCAAGTTCAATCATGGCTCCAATATCGCTCTTGCCAGGTTTCCTTAAAATGTTTTGTTTCCAACATTCTTAGCTCTTCTGTGCCCCTCCCCAGGACAGCTTTTTGCCCAATCAGAACACCCCACAATCAGCAATTCATCTCCAAGTACACCACTGTCTGACTCTCTACAATGGGCATATGGTCTTTTGCTAACTATGTGCCAACTGAAGGCTCACACACCAGATCAGTACCAAGGAAACACAGCAGTACCAAGAACATAATACAGTACGTACAATCACAGTAGAGAGTGTATTGCCTTGGAAAGACCTTAAGAACATAAGTAATGCCATACTGGGTCAGACCAATGGTCCATCCAGCCGAGCACCTGCCTATGACAGTGGCCAGTCTTGATTGCTTGAAAGAAGTAACCAACAGGTCACAATGGGGAGATTCATTCCCTGTTGTTCACTCCCAGCTCCCGACAGTAAGAGGTTACATTCTCCAAAACTACCTGGTTAATAGCTGCTAATTGACCTATCCTCCAGAAACTTGGCCAATCCTTTTTAAAACCCAACTATGCTAATGGCCTTGACCATATCCTCTGGCAACAAATTTCACAAGTTGAGTGAAAAAATACTTTCTTTTATTTGTTTTAAATCTGCTACCTGTTAGTTTCCTGGGGTGTTCCCTAGTTCTAGTACTATTTGAGAACGTAAATAACCATTCCCTATTAAAGTGTTCCATGCCACTCATGACTTTATAAACTTCTATCATATCCCCTCTCAGACGTATTTTCTTCAAGCTGAAGTTCCCCAACCTATCCAGCCTCTCTTCATAGGGAAGCTGTTCCTTTATACCCTTTATCACTTTTTTTGCCCTTCTCTGTACCTTTTCTATTTCTACTATATCGTTTGTGATGAGGCAACCAGAACTGCACATAATATTCAAGGTGTGGTCGCACCACGGATTTATATAGTGGCATTATGATATTTTCAGTTTTATTCTCTATCCTTTTACAAATAATTCCTAGCATTCCATTTGCTTTTTTGGACACCACCACACACTGAGCTGAGGAGTTAAATGTATTGTCCACAATGACTCAAAGGTCCTTTTCCTAAGTGGTAACTCCTCATTTGGAACCCAGCATTGTGTACATATAGTTTGGGTTATTTTCCCCTATGTGCATTACTCTGTATTTGTCCACATTAAATTTCATCTGCCATTTAGATGCCCAGTCACCCAGTCTTGCAATATTACTTCTGGTACTTCCTGAAGCTTTAGCACAAGACAATTAGGATAGAGCTGCATTGGGTAGAACTTTAGCTACCCGCAGGTAATACCAGCATTTTCAGGCCCCCCTAGCTGGCACCCGATGGCATACCAGCCCCTCTATTGGGTACCTAGTGACCCAAAATGTGGCTATTACTGGTGCATCCCAGGATGCCCCAGGATGCACTAGGATGCCAGTCCCATAACCCATGATTCCTTGGTCTCCAGGCTGACTTCACCTCACCGGCTGGGTTGCTGCTTCTCTGGACTCCTGGCTGCTTGCTGCTTCTCCCTTGGTAACAGTGGACTTATTAGGGGGGCACACATGGATGGGAAGAGGCCTCCTTTCTCCTTCCCCTGCCTCGCTCAGAAAAATAGCCCATTCAGCTGAGCAGCGCATGGACTGGGGAGAAGCAGGGAACAGCCAGGAATCTGGAGGAGCAGCAGGCCCCCCCCCCCCAGTGAGGTGAGTTAGCCCAGGGAACAGAGATCTGGGTAGCCCATTGGGTTGCATACAGGTACCAGTTGGTGCCCAAATGTGACCAGGACAAGTTGGGCACCCCAAATTCAATCAGGTGTCCAGTTGGTCGGGTATCCAGTTGCAGCTCTAATCATGAGTCTTTAACTTGGGGCAACTTTGCTGTCGCTCAGTGGACTGCAAGATCTGTCTCAGTGTTGAGTTGCTTTGTTCAGCTAGCTTCACTTGGATATTTCTCTCCCAACAGAATCCGACCTTAGCACACTTTGCATCAAAGACCCACAAGGTATCGCCATTGTGGACAAGGAGAAGCTGGAGAAGATTCTTCTGCTGAGCTATGTGTGCAATGTGGAGGCTGGTGAGCAGAGGAGGAGCAAGTCTGATGGTCTGGAGAGGGGGGCGCTGTGATGGTTTCTATTAAGTGAAACAAGAGAACTGGACATGGGTGTGAGGAATGGCAGGGGGTAAAAGCACTGAATGGCAGAAAGAGGACTGGTCATGGACCATGAAAAGTTGGGTGAATGGGGACTATGAGCAGTGGACTGAACAGCTGATTGGGAACCAAAAATGGAATGCATAGCCAATCCATCTCTTTAATGTTTCCTACAGGCAAAAGCCAAATCCACTTTCTCAGACTGTTCCAAATCAAGTGATATTATTATTATTATTATTATTATTAATAATAAATATTTTGAATTTCTATCCTGCCCATTTCCACAATGGACCCAAGGAAGGTCAAGCAACCCATACAGACAAGGCATGTTCTGGGATGAATTACAAAACATACATATGTCTGGCTGTGCCAACGGCCACACAGCCCAAGGGGTGGGGAGAACGGGAAATGTCCAGCCATCTGTCCCTGTCCCCACACTACATCCAGTGCCCCATGACACACCATAACAGGCAGCCATGGTGACCAATTGATGGCAGACTGGCCTGGAAACAAACATGCAGCTCTGGGATGTCCCACTTTGGCCCAATCAGGGAAACCCGAGCCTGAGCTGTGATCCCAGAGGTGTCCAGGATCACAGCCTAGGCTAGGGTCAACATCTGGCAGCACCCGTACATATGAGCAGGCCGTGTCTGTGAGCAAGCACGCCGCAGCCAACCAAATCAGTCTGTTGTCACATTTGCTTTCTTCCCAAAGTCCAGTTCTTTGGAACTGCCCCCGAGGCTTGGGCTTTTCTCCAGACCTGGTGCTTTGGCTGCTGCAGGAGCCCTCAGCACACAGCCAGTTCCTACTGAGCTTCTCCTTAGACTGAAAGCTTCCTCAGCTTTTATCTTCAGCTGCAGCCAGCCAGCTGACTCCTGCTGGCTTTTGCAGTCTGAGGTTTTTAAAGAGCCAGTGCCCCAAATTCATATAATAGAGGCAGCTTGCACATAAGGGGTGGGGGGTGGGGTTAGCTGCCGTGAGCCAAAATCATGTCAGGGGGATCATGTGAAGTTCTGCTCAGGTGATTAGCTCATTTCCACTGTGATTTCAGTGATGGAGACAGGACAGAAAATCTTGATCCAGTTCCTCTACAGGGGAGATTTGAAATATATTTGCATTGTAATGTATGTCTGTATAGAGCGAGAGTGTGGTTGCCATGTTGGTACCAAATATAGGCAGTAGAGACAAAACAGTGTGGAGATATCTTTTATTGAACCAACTAAAGTTGTGGAGGTGCACAAGCTTTCAGACCTCACAGGGTCCTTCGTCAGGCAGTTCAGGAGTTGGAACTGCAGAGTCTACCTGTCGAGTCACTACATATATAGCTATCTTGCTTTGCATTGCTCCATTATTACTCCATTGCATTGCTTGGCTATTAACCAAGTAGCTTACGGGATGAACTTCTTACTGTCGGGAGCTGGGAGTGAATAATGGGGAATGGATTGCCCATTATGACTTTTGGTTCTTCTCTCCCATGTGATCGAGATTGGCCACTGTCGGAGGACAGGATTCTGGGCTTGATGGACCATTGGTCTTACTCAGTATGGCACTTTTTATGTTCTTATCTGCAATTTCAAACCCAGACCTACCTGATGAAGGACCCTGTGATGTCTGAAAGCTTGTGCCCCTCCACCAACTTGAGTTGGTCCAATAAAAGATATTCCCACACTATTTTGTCTCTACTATATTGAAAGAGGTATGTATGAAGGCAGGGAGGAGCTTGCTGTGGCTAAAGTGAGAGTTGGAGGAATGGAAGGGGGAGGGGTGGGTTGGTGGGGGATTGTGTGCAGGGCCAGCCTTAGAAATTGTGGGCCCCAGGGTGAACACAAAATGCCGGTCCCCTCAGCTCCACGCACTTTCCACAGCCGGCCCACTTTCCCATGGCTCCTTCCACTTTCATGTGGCCCCTCCCATTTTCCAAGGCCTCGTCCACTTCCCTTTGACAATTAGAAAATTGTCATAAGTGATTTCTAACTTGTCTGTACAATGTGCTCCAAAGAACATTTAAATCTGGTTTAGATGAAAGGGAGCTCAGGACACAGATATGGTTAGAAGGCAAAGACTCTTATTTAAAACACAGGAGGGCATGCACACAACTGATAGGGACAGATTATCCATGGCCTGAACCCTCCTTCTCTTGAGCATATTCCTATACACTCCCAACACAAGAGTTCAAACATAGATCCAGCTGATCAAACATAAATCAAACAACCCCGACACAGCCACAGCACCCCCCATGAAAGCAGGGATGAGGAACTGAACCTCAGGCCCAGAGCAGCCAAACACAGCTCTCAGCAAAACTTTCCAGTTATTGGATTTAAGGATCAAGAACCGAAGCACTGAAAATCCAGTTAAACATAACAAGAAACAACTCCCCCATGATCACAGCACCCCCTTCCCAAACCATCCCCCAGATGGCCCCACTCAACTCCCAAAGCCTCACAGAGGTGTGTAGTAGCACAAATAAGCTCATATCAAGAAAGAGGAGGAAGAGGTATTGGCCGGGTGGCCCTTACCTCAGCTGCTGCTGGGCCTGGGTCTTCTGGGAGAGCTGGAGGTCAGTCCAAGGCTGACAGGCTCAGGTTGCTAAGCAGGAGGGAACATCAGGAACATTCTGCTGGGCCTCTCCTTAGGCAGGGGGGTGGCTCCCTTTTCCCCTCCAGGAGCCATGGGGGAGTGGGGGCAGCCATCAGGGGAGGGGGCAAGAGAGGACAGCCATGGGAGGGGGAGCGGGGTAGAGGGAGCAACTCCCTCGCGTGCACACACACTCACCCACACACACACACCCTTCTCTCTCTTACACGCATCTCTCACTCACACATTCATTCTCTCATACACATTCATTCGCTGTATTTCACACATGTTCTCACCTCTCTCACACACACACCAATTCAAACTCTCACATGCTTTCACCTCTGTCACGGAGGAACATAGGGTCACACACATGTGATACTGGCCCACATGTAGACTACAAGTCTAGTAAATATGTAAAGCAAAAGGTGCAACATGTATGTAATGTTACTACTGAGAACTGTAAAACCCAAATCAGGACTGTGACACTGACGAAAGTCCAGGAAAAGCAAAGAAATAAAAAGAATGTGTATTTATTGGGAACCCTCACCAGACAGAACCCTATGGAGATGCAAATGGATCTTCCAGGTTACCTTCTGTGTACGTGACAGGCCACAGGTTCGTCCAAGGTGGGAGCGAGAAACAAAGAACTCGGAATTGTTATTTAAGGAGGCCATTAAGCCATCTTCAGAATCTCACTTGGCTAGAGCCATCTTGAGCAAATGCATCTGCATCCTGAAACCTGCCAGCAAGCAAGGCTGGAAGACATGGACCGTGAGGCATGATTTTGCTTTCTACCAACTAAGAGGCCAGTGCCCAGTCATTCTACATCTATGACTGAGGAACCAGAACTTATGGACCTTGTAGGGTAAGATGCTTATTTAGGAACCCAACCAGTATAGATTAGGAATGCGCTGTATTTACCTTTGATTTCTAGCAACCACTCTGTATCAACAATCTTGCTCATGTAAATCAATAACTGACGTATTATCTTTATGAAGAAGTGATTGTGTCTAACATTCAAACACAAGTGAGCAACAAGGGCTTTCAAGCTCTTGCGAACCCAGAGATAAGAGTCTGTAAATGGGAAGGATTGGGCCCTTGGGTGACAAAGGAGTTGTCCCTGCTGCAGGATTGAATCATCCAGAGAGAAAACTGATTCAAGTGGGCTGTAAGCAAGGCAAACTGAGTCACTCAAACCCAGTAAAGTGGGGGTGCGGACCTCCAACCCGTGACAGTGACGCCCTGAACGTGAAGGGTTAAGCTCAGTTTGTTAACCAATGTGTAGAAAATAGAGGGGAATCCTCTGGGGGGAGTAAATCCCATACCTCCAGAGACGGAGAGTGCCAATGACCATCTGGAACTCAGCTCTGAGAGTGGAATAAGCAGATCCTTGAACACAGTGTGCTGAGTTTGTTGTTTTTGTTTTGATTTCGGGTCAGGGACAGTGAACAAAATAGAGCTCCCAAAGCACTTTCCCCACCTGAGAAGGTCATAGCTGAGCAGGGAAGCCTGAAAGAGAGGTCTCAAAGCAGAAGGGAAAACTAAACAGTAACTGAAGCAGCTGATACGAGAATCTGAGATGAGCATTAATGGAACAGATGGGAACGGAGCAGGGACAGCAACCCCTGCTCCAAACCCCTCTCCATCCCACCAGCAACCAGGAGATGGAGATGCGCTGCCAAACGTGCCTCAAAACCCCCTTCCAACTGACCAGCAACCAGGGGGACAATGCTCAAACCCTGAAATCGAGATGGCCAGAATAAGAATGGACCAGGAGCTCAAATTAGAGCGAATGAGAGCAGACGAAAAGGAAAAAGAACGACCGATGCAGTTCGAACTGGAGAAAATAAAACACAAGGAAAAAGAAAGCGAGTGACAGCACCAAATTCTAATCCTGAAGACACAGGAGGCCCTAGGAATGAACACTCAACAACTCAACAACATGGGAAACAATGCTGGAGACAGAAATCGGGACTATGCACCATTGATTCCACAATACGATGACAATCAATGCATAGATGATTACTTCACAACCGTGCTTCATGTGTTTCATCAAGAACAGATCCCCAGCGAAATGTGGCTCAACTTAGTGTTACCCAAACTCCCACTGAAAGCAAAAGAGGTCTACAAACACAAAAAAGGAGGAGAATTCAGTGCTGACTTTTGAGGATTTCAAAAAGGCAGTTCTTGAGGCTTACAGGATTACTCCAGAAACTTTTCCAAAAAAAATTATGCCGCTTCAAGAAGGCAGAGGGTATGTCATATTCAGATGTTTGTAATATGTTGAAACAATATGGGGTGAAATGGTAAGATGCATGTGGGAATGCCACTAAGGAACAAATTATTAACTCTGTATTGCTCAAACAGTTCTATACGTTGTATAGTCTGAATTTAAAATGCACCTGCTGAAAAAGGAGATCACAAATCTCAAAGAGGCAGGGACAAGGGCTGATGCATTCACCGAAAATGCTATCTTAGCTTATGGGGAAAGAAAGCCAAATAATGGGGGGAAACCTAAGCAGGGGTCTTACCATAAGCAGAATGGGTACAAAAATCCACAATCTGAACAAAGAAACCCAACCCAGAACATACCAAAGAAAAATGGGGATGGGGAGACAGGGATCACATAAATCCCAAAGAGCACACAATTCCCACAATCCACAGACAAATACCATAGCCTGTTTTACCTGTAACCAGACAGGACACATAAAAAGGAATTGCCCCAACTCCAAGAATACTAAGAACCAAAGTAGACCTAAGATTGAAGCTAACTTGGCCTCAGTGAGGACAGACACTCCCACAGGGGAGTATATCTGTTACATACTCCAAGACCCCCGCACAAATAACGCACACCTCTTAAGACCAGCCAAAGTAAATGGCATGCCCTGTGTGGGTCAAATTGATAATGGTGCAGACTGGGTCATGGTCAGAGAGGATTTGATCCCAGAAGTGTGTTACACCACCCACAAGGTATGTCAGTTGCTACAAGGGACTAGACGACGAACTCCCCACAGCCAACATGGAGTTGGAATGGGTGGGGGTGAAAGGACAAATCCTAGTAGCTGTGCTCCCCACAACCACAAAGAATAAGCTGTTGGTGGGGAATGCCATAAACAAGTGGCTACTGGACAGGAGGGTGGGAAAAGCCCAATCCCAGGAACACGGGGAGCCGGAGAGCAACCCAGGAAGGGAGGGAGAGGGGCAGCAAGGCTCAGAGAGCACCATGGAAAGGGAAGGAGAGGGGCAACAAGGCTCAGAGAGCCCCAAACAGGTTGCACCTCAACCACTGAACCCCACACGGGATCAGGACCAGGCCCTAACTGAACCCCAAGCCCAGCCAGCAGAGGTGGCCGGGCCAGGGCCAGAAGGGGACCTGGGGAATTCTGACCCAAATGGGAAGGAGCAAGACACAGACCCAAGGTTAGAATTCGCAAGAAAAAACTTGACTGCAACAAAAACTGAATTCAGAGTAGAACTGACAAAGGATATCACTCTACAGGGAATCAGAGAAGCAGCCAAGAAGGGAAACCCAACTGCATCACATGGTGTAGAATACTCATGGGAACGTGGGTTGCTGTATAAGAGCATACCCCAGGGAAGCGATGGGAAGGGGCAGGATCAACCCAAGACACTGGTGGTGCTCAAAAAGTTCAGAGGGGACTTGCTTAAATTGGTACATTCCTCTCCCTTTGCTGGACACCTAGGGGTTAAGAGAACGCTGCAAAGGTTACAATTCAACTTTGACTGGTCAGACATGAAAGCAGACATTAAAGAATTCTGCAAGGTGTGTGACTTCTGCCAGAGAAACAAGAAAGGGAACAACCCAAAAAAGGTACCCTTACACCCCCCCGACCCACCCCCATTATCGAAATGCCCTTTTACAGGGTGGGGATGGATATTGTAATTTCCTCTCCAATATCTTCCAATAGCTCTGGAAGATATGCGATGTGAAGGACATAAAGACAGCTCCATATAACTCCCAAACAAGCAGGTTAGTGGAAAGATTTAATGGGACACTGAAGCAAATGCTAACTAACTTTATGAGCAACAGAGCAAATAATTGGGACAAACTGTTGCCATACCTCCTATTTGCATATAAGGAAATACCACAGGAATATACCGGGTATTCTCCTTTTGAATTGCTATTTGGGAGGAATGTGAGGGGTCCCCTAGACCTAGTAAGAGACTCCTGGGAAAACTTAGAGGAAACTGAAGGACAACCTATAACTAGATATGTCCAGCAATTCAGAGAGAAAATAACCTCCATGTTAAAGGAGGCCTAAGGGAACCTGGCCAGTAGCCAAGAGGCCCAGAACATATGACAAAAAAGCCAAAGACAGATCTTATAACCCAGGAGACACCGTGCTAGTTATGAAACTAACTAACAAGGTGGGCAGGCAAGTCATTTGGGATGGTCCGTATCATATCATTGATAAGAAGAATGAGGTCACTTATTGTGTTAACAAACCTAACTCCAGAACACAGGCACAAGAATTTCACATAAATAGAATCAAAGATTACCATGATACAGGCTTGTCTAGATGCAGTGGTAGAAGGAGATGCCATGGCTGACGATTTGAATGACCCCCTACCAAACCTCCTGCAGGAAAGCCAGGGAAATGAATCTCTGGAGGAAAATGGCATTTCAACAGACCCTCAGCACCTCCCAAAGGCATGAGATGATGCAACTCCTGAAGGAGTACAAAGGAATCTTTTCAAACAAACCTGGGGAAACAGATATTATTGTGCACGCCATTGAGACAGGAACCAAGGCCCCAGTCAAGTCCGGTCCCTTTCGCACAAACGGGAAAATTCAAACACAGATCCACCAGGAGATCGAGGAAATATTGAAACTGGGAGTCATGCAGGTCTCAAATAGTCCATGGGCGAGCCCTGTGGTTTTAGTGCCTAAACCTGATGGCTCCATCAGGTTCTGTGTTGATTATTGCAAACTAAATGACATTACTGTGTCAGATGCATATCCCATGCCTAGAAGAGATGACATGATTGAAAGGATTGCCAGGGCTAACTATCTGACTACCCTAGACATGACCAAGGGGTACTGGTAGATTAAAATGAACCCGGGGGACAGGTCCAAAACGGCATCCATAACTGACAAAGGCCTGTATGAATTCACTGTGATGCCTTTTGGGTTAAATAATAGTGGATCTACATTCATGAGGTTAATGGATCGCATCCTAGAAGGGATGCGCAATTTTGTCTTGGCTTATATAGATGACCTGGTGATTTACAGTGAAACATGGGATACACACGTGGCACACGTAAACAAGGTACTACACAGGATTAAGGGGGCAGGACTAACAATAAAACCAGCAAAGTGTACAGTTGCTATGGGTACCGTTACATACCTAGGGCACAAGGTGGGAAGTGGCAAATTGCGTCCTTGAAAAGACAAGGTAGAGGCTATTTGCTACTGGCCTGCACCCACAACCAAGAAACAGATCCAGAGGTTCATAGACATGACTACTTACTTCTGCCGCTATGTCCCAGGCTTTATTTATTTATTTATTTTATAGATTTTTATCCCGCCCCCTCCTGCAATGCAGCTCGGGGCGGCTTCAGTCACATAGCGACCCCCTTAACTGACAAATGTAAGAAGCGATGCCCAGAGAGGGTACAATGGTTAGATGAATGCAATAACGCATTTGACAAACTTAAGAGGGCTCTGTCTGAGGCACCAGTGTTAATCAGTCCTGATTATGAGAAGGAATTCCATATCAGGACTGACGCCTCTGACACAGGTCTGGGAGCAACCCTCATGCAAGAAGTGGAGGATGGAATACACCGTCCCATTGCACACTTTAGCAAGAAACTGCTCCCAAGGGAAAAGAATCTGGCAATGATTGAAAGAGAGTGTCTGGCCATAGTCTGGGCTCTGAAGAAAGTTAAACCTTACATATTTGGTAGAATGTTCACAGTCCGCACCGACCACTCACCCCTAAAATGGCTCAATAGCGTGCAAGACTCCAATTCCAAACTGCTGAGATGGAGCCTGTTCTTGCAGGAGTTTGACATGAGAATTGAACACGTAAAAGGTAAACAGAATGTGCTGGCAGACGCACTATCACGCAGGGACACACCAGTCTAAGCATGTTACGGGACTCTGTCGTGTCCACTGCACATGCGGTGGGGGCTATCACGGAGGAACATAGGATCACACACGTGGGATACTGGCCTAGATGTAGACTATAAGTCTAATAAATACGTAAAGCAAAAGATGCAACATGTATGTAATGTTACAATTGAGAACTGTAAAACCCAAATCAGGACTGTGACACTGATGAAACTCCAGGAAATGCAAGGAGATAAAAATAATGTATATTTGGGAACCCTCGCCAGACAGAACCCTTTGGAGATGCAAATGGATCTTCCAGGTTATGTTCCATGTACGTGACAGGCCGCAGGTTCATCCAAGGTGGGAACGAGAAACAAAGGACTTGGAATTGTTATTTAAGGAGGCCATTAAGCCAACTTCAGAATCTCGCTTGTTCAGAGACATCTTGAGCAACTGCAGCTGCATCCTGAAATCTGCTAGCAAGCAAGGCTGGAAGACATGGACTGTGAGGCATGATTTTGCTTTCTACCAACTAAGAGACCAGTGCCCAGTCATTCTACATCTATGACTGAGGAACCAAAACTTATGGACCTTGTAGGGTAAGATGCTTATTTAGGAACCCAATCAGTATAGGTTAGGAATGAGTTATATTTACCTTTGATTTCTAGTAACCACTCTGTATCAACAAACTTACTTATGTAAATCAATAAACTGACTTCTTATCTTTTTGAAAGTGTCTGTCTCTAACATTGGAACACAAGTGAGCAACAAGGGCTTTCAAGCTCTTGCGAACCCAGAGATAAAGAGTCTGTAAACGGGAAGGATCTGGCCCTTGGGTGACAAAGGAGTTGTCCCTGCTGCAGGATTGAATCAGCCAGAGAGAAAACTGATTCAAGTGGGCTGTAAGCAAGTGAAACTGAGTCACTCAAACCCGGTAAAGTGGGGGTGCGGACCTCCAACCTGTGACACACAATCAGTCTAACACACACGCTTTCACCTCTCTCTCTTCACTCACACACCCATTCATACTCACACACACCCATTTAAACAAACTCTCATAGAGACACACACTCATTTAAAAACACACACACACACACACTGTCTGTCTCAGCCAGATTGGCCTGGTTTACCTGGCTGCTGCCCACTCACTGCATTGCCTCCTCCGGGTCCCATCCCAACTCCAGCCACACTGTCAGCAGCTGTAACGTGACTCCGCCACCACTCCCACCTCCAGATTCCCCGCTGCCACCAGCTTCTGCTGCTGCTCCGTCCGGACCCTGCTCATCCACCTGACTCCGCTCCGCGGGCACCACCGATGCAACCACCCGTGTCCCCCACCAGCCGCAAAGTGTTCCTGTGCCACTAAGTTGCATAAATCAACTTCCTGTGAGGGGAGGGGGAATGTGAGGGAGTCAGGAGGTGGAGTCAGGCGGGCAAGAAATGGTTGGGGTAAACCATGTGGGGCCCTTCAGGAGGGAGGATTCTGGAGCAGCTTGATGGGTGAGTCAAAGCCGCCACGTGCAACGAGCATGCATGCTGCCCAACTACCCAACAGCTAATAGTATCGGCGGGGCCACAGCCCCTCCAAAAAAAATAATTAAAAAAAACAAAACAGCTCAATCACAGGGCCATTGCGGGGGGCCCCCAAGGGGTGGGGTCCGGGGTGGCCGCCCCTAACTGACCCACAGTAAAGCTGGCCCTGGTTGTGTGTTAGAGAATGTATTTTATATGTACTTTGGAATTGATGTGTTTTAAAGGGGATTTGGGGTGTGAATAGTTTGGTGGAAGTGGGATATAGCCTTGACCTCACCGTAAGAGGGCAGAGTATGGGCTTGTGGGGTCAGTGCTCTCCTGGGTGAGAGACAGGGGAATTGGGAACTCATTTGTGTGCAAGACAAGGGAGTGAGAATGGGTAGGATGGGAAGAGGGTTGGGATTGGTGTTGTTTGTACAATGTTTTATTGTTTCAGTTACTATAAGCTGGTGGGGGTGATTTATTTAATATATTTTAATTTTTTTCCCCTTTCCAATTGTAAGCCGCGGTGAGCCAAATTTTGAGATAAGCCGGGGAATAAGTCAATAAATAATAATAAACACAATGATCATGATCCACAACCCACTTACTCAGGATTAGTCCCATTAAATACCACTGGAGTCAGTGGGTTGTGGATAGGGCTGAGATGAGAGCAAGTGTTTCCATTACAAAGGGAAATACAGATTCAGGAGTGCTTGCAAGTGTCTGTTGGTACTTCATCAGTGGGGGATCACACTGACGATTTGGCGATTCTCCCATTTTTAAGAAATTTTTTGTCACTTTCTGGGAACTTTTATTTTTGCATTTTCCTGGACTTTTACAATAGTTTTAGAGCATTTTTAGGCAATTTCCACCACTTCCCTGGGGCTTAGCCAGCATGTTTTTACCTCCACAGCCCCAGGGATGCACATGGGGCACATATGGGACTTGGGACTGACCTGTGGCAGCCCAATTCAACTTGCAAAAATAATGGGAAATAGCAGAAACAGCAGGAAAGACAGCAAGTTTCCATGTCATGTGAATGCCCTGCTTCCAACAGTCTCCAGGATTTCCCATTTCAGGCTTAGTTGTGGATCACAGCCAGTATGTCTGTCTCCAGTGCTATTGATCTGCCAGCTGTAATTAGCACATTGAGCTAGTTAATCCCCAGTGATGTTATGTTTCATGTAGTGTGTGACTGTTTTGATGTTTGTCTGTCTCCCTCCCTATCTGCATGCCCTTCCCCCTGGCAGAGTACCAGCAGGGATTCCATGAGATGCTTCTGCTTTTCCAACTGCTTGTAGAAAAGGAACACGAGATCTTCTGGCTATTTCAGTTCTTCCTTCAAAAGACAGTAAGTCTCTGCCCTGCCTTCCCCTGGGCTGGCACAGTGAGGAGGAGCTGTCAACATGTCCCTGTTAGGGGCAGGGTAACATCAGAAAGGATGTGACTGTCCCTTTAACCTACCCCCACCAGTGTCATCCATATTTTTATCCCACCCTTTGTTTAAAGATCAGGTTGGTTGGCCCCATGGTAAGTGTTGCCATAGGTGACCAGTCCGAACCCTGCTGATGACCCCTGTGAGAGCTTGTAGCTCATAAATATCACCCTGACCACCAACCAGGTCTGTTGAAGCTCTACTGAAGCCACTGGCTCCATGGGAGGGATTCATTTGGTCTCCTGTAATGAACAGTTTTACAGAAGGATATAGCCAGGCTGGGCCACCTGCTCTTCTAGGGCTGAAACTCGCTCTCAATGTTCCTGAAAATCTCATTTAAAACTGGGTTCTTGACAAGTTTTTTGAGAACAAATCAAGAATTGCTTAATTCTCAACTCAGTCTCATGAAATTATCAACAGTCCAAAAAACTCTGCATATGTGCAAAATGGGCAACCCGGCCATTCTGCACATGCATGGCTCGTGAGATTCTCAAAAACCTCAAAAAATGCTCTGCACATGCACAAAATGGCCACCAGGGGCTGCACATGCTCAGAACAGCCATGGTGGCAATTTTACGCACGTGCAGAGAGTTTGAGTGGGCGGGGTTCAAGAATCTGACGGGATTCTCAAACCACAGCGAGATCTCAAGAGATCTCACTGGGGTTGCAAGAATCTCAAAAGATTCTTGAACCCCGCCCACCCAAACACCCAAACTGAGAGAGCTCTCACGAGAATTTTTTTCCATTTTTGTTTCACCTCTAGTCTCTACCCGTCCCTTCAAACATCTCAATGCTCCTTACTTTTGTCTTCCAGGAGCACAGCTGTGTCATAAACATTGGGGTGGAAAAAAATCTGATCATGCTGAAAGCTGTGATTGCATTCATGGATCCGGTCTTTGCAAAGCACCTGGGTGAGTTACAGCTCTTGGTCTTCCCACCTACCAGCCTGGAGCAGTAAATGTAGGTGCTATTGAAACTCAGATGGCATCATTTCTGAGGGCCATGGACATTGTACACTGATGTGTTTTCACTAGACCTGAAAGGAATAGATAATTCCGTAATTTCAGTTAATAATCAAAATTGCAGATAGCTAATTGTTTAACTGATTAGTAACCACCATCAGTACCCAAAATACCAGTTAACCACATAACTGATTTACTGTGTAATCAATGTACCATCTTTCTGCATTCTGCAATTTCCAGTTTACGTCTGGATCATTAGCAAAGCTGCATCCAGCAAATCTGAAACTAGATAATCAATGAGAAATAGAGTTAAATTTGAAACCAGGATCCAGGGGTTAACAGGAATGGAATTCTGGGCAAACAGAACTGGCCAGCAACTGTGGAATGTTGCACACAAATGGCAATGTGATAACATGGTAAAAGGGACAAAGAGGTAATACGGCAAATCAGTTAACCATTTAATAAATGAATACCATTCGGTAACTTCATTGTCAGTTACTGCAAATCTGATGGTTACTGATTGGCTAACCATTTGTGCTCTCATTTTGACCTGGTGCTGCCAGATGCAAGGCGCCATGAATTCTGGGCAACTGAGGGGGGTTGTGTGTTCCTATTATACCACCATTCTGCAGGGGGCAAAACAACCTGAGGGAGCTTAATCCTTCCTGTCCCCTTTGAACTTTGCTGGGATGAGCAAGTTGCAGATTCTGAGAGAACTATTTTTTCAGACAAGAAAAGTCCAAACCAGACTCCCTGGCAGAACCTTAGTGTCACGTCAACAGACAGCCTCAGATTCTGTTTCAGATATTGGTTTAGCTTCCCAGTCTGTTTTTTCAGTTATTTCAGTCATTTTGTTTTCAGGCATTTGGTCAAGTTAACCATAGATCTGAACCAAAATGACCAAGGTAACCAGAAAAGTCAAAGTATCCTGATCAAAATACTGGAAGAAATGGATATTCAAATTTCATTTCAGGTGCAGAAAATACATTCATTATTCAGGTGGCTAAAAACCCTGCTTTTCTTACTTTCCAGAAGGGAAGGGCAATCAAGTGGTGCCATCCCTGTTCCCCTGGTTTTGTCTCTTCTTCCAGCAAGTCTTCAAAACCATTGATGACATCTGGAGACTGTGGGAGGTGAGAGGTTTCTGCCATTTTACTTTGTTTTCTTGCCCCTTGAAGATATGGTTAATATTGTATGTTTGTTACTTCCTCTTCCATCACCCAGTGCAAATATTTTCTCATATGTTGGCTACCCCAGCTGGACATCAATTCTTATTATTATTAATAAACATTTTTACCCTGCACCTCTCACTCAGAGGCAACTTGGGGTGGTTCACAATAAAACTAAAAAATACAATAAATATATAAAATACACAAATACAAGACCATAAGAACAAAACAAACATTCACAATAATCAATACACAACCCCCACCTTCCCCCCAAACCCACCCCACCCTCCCCTTTCCCCCACCAAATGCCTGATCGAAGAGCCAGGTCTTATAACTTCATCGGAAGGCAAGATTTGGGCTGAGGCAGACCTTCACCGGGAGGGCATTACAAAGTGACAGTGTGGCCGCTGAAAACGCCCACCTGTCCAGTCAGACCCAACAGAAGCCAGGACCTCCAGGAAGGCACTCCCAGATGACTGCAGGGGTCACCCAGGGGGTTAGACGATCCTTCAGGTAAGCAGGACCCAGACGATTTAGGACTTTAAAGGTTAAAACCAGCACCTTGAATCAGGTCCGGAAGACAATAGGCATCCAGTGCAAAGCTTGGAGCACGAGTGTTATGGCCTGTTCCGGTCAGGAGATGGGCCACAGCATTTTGCATCAGCTGAAGCTTGTGAACAGTCACCATGGACAGCCCCACGTAGAGCACATTGCAAGAGTCCAGTCTCGAGGTGACAAATGCATAGATGATAGTGGCAAGGTCAGAGTCAGAGACATATGGGTGGAGCCTTCTCACCAGATGTAGTTGGCAGAAGGCACCCCTGGCCACAGCCGATACCTGGGAATCCAACCTAGCGCAGCTGCAAATCTAGGCGCACTCCAAGACTCCACATAGATAGAACCAATGGAGGGCAAACACCCCCAATAATAGGAGTATTCCTCTCCCCCAGATCACCGACCCCACCTACCAGCATCACCTCCGTCTTATCGAGATTGAGCTTCAGTTGGCTCGACCTCATCCAGTCCCCCAGGCAGTCAAACACTGGGACAACAAGGAAGACAGTAGGGCCTGGGTCAGATGAAAAAGATAAATACAGCTGGGTATCATCTGCATAGTGATGACAACAAATGCCCCAATTGCATACGACCTCCCTGAGTGGCTTCATATACATGTTGTAAAAGAGAGGGGACAGACTAGAACCCTGAGACACCTCATACGACAGAGCCCCAGGGGATGTATATTAATGCATATTTATTATACATTAATATGATGCAATTCCAGACCAACAGACTCACCGTCCCATCTAGTTTTATGTTTTATTGTGGCCAAGTGCTGCATAATTCTCTTGGGAGATGGACAGGAAACCAGCAACCAAAATCCACAGCCCACATTTCATACAAACCCAGCCCCCCTGAACCAGGTTGGCCAAGAAGGCAGTGAATCTTTCAATGAGATTAGACTGCATTTGGATCCAAGCTGAATTTGGAGCGATCTTCAGCTGACATTTGGGCAAAGAAAGAACCTTGCCTCTTAAACTGTTTAGGCCAACAGAGTCTTCTCAATCTATAGAATTTCTCAGAGACCACTGTGAAGCCACTTCAAGGTGAATGGCCCCACTTGACAGCCTGATGCATGCTTACTAGGAATTGGCCATGTGGCTGCACAGTGGTTCCCTTCCCCCTGCTGAGGGCCATGATGCCAGTGAGCACTAAAGCCTGAAATGTTGTAACCACAATGGGTTCTGCAGATGTGGAGCGCTGACCTGGAGCTGAAACAGTTAACCGTGTCACTGTAGGATTTGTGGTAACCGATCTACACTGGCAGCAATTGGTTACTGAAGCAGTATCCAGTTGTTATTTGATAATGATTTTACTGATTTACTACAATACCCCTTTGCCATTTTCGTTGTTCATTTCACAATTACTGGCTAGTTAGATTTGCCCATAATTCCCTGCCTGTTTAACTCCTGGACCCTGCTTTCAAATTTAACTCGGTTTTCCATTGGATACCTGGTTTAAAACTGCTGGTTGAATCTATTTGTTCAGAAATAAACCAGGAATGATGTAATGCTGAAAAATGATAACAGGTGCCTTGGTACATTGGTTATGCTGTAACGGTAAAGTTGTATTAATAGTTTTCTCAGTTAATCACTTAACTGCTGTGGTATACCAATCAGTTAACCAATTAGTTATCTGGTATTTCAGTTATTAATTTATTATTATTTATTTGAATTTTTATTCCACCTTTCCCACTAGGGCAGTTACAGAATTAGTTATCTGGTTTAGCTTTAAACTAGTGCTGAAATTCGGTCCTTGGTTTTCCTCAGGAAACGCCAAGGACTGGTGCATTTGGCCTCGATTTTCCAAGTTCCAAAATTATGAGGAAGCACCCCAGAACTTCGGACCTTGGCCAAACCTCAGCCAAGTTCAGGGAAGTGGGGCAGAGAGCAAGTAAGTGGGGGCCGGAGGCCAGCACTATGCCCCTGCTCCTCCTTCCCTGGCCCCCACTGCTGGGGAGGGAATAGGCCAGTGGGGTGCAGGGAAGGGGGTGGCGTGCTTAGGGGGGGATGGTACATGGCGGGGGGGGGGCAGAGGTGGGTTACTTACCTTCTAGAGTGGCCCTGCACAATGCAAGACATCTTCCCAGCTTGTAAGTAAAAAATATCAACTGAGCAATCTCAGCACTTTTCAAAGATGGTGCTTGCAACATCAGCATGCCAGCACTAACTTTGAAAAGGGCCGCCCATGCTCAATTGGTTTTTTTGGTTTTTTTTACTTTCAAACCTACAAGCTGGGAAGAGGCCACACATCATGTGGGTCCCCTCCAGAAAGTAAGTAACCCCCCTGACCTCTCTGCTTTGCATCCCCCTCTTAAGTACCTCATCCCTACCCCCACCCCCAGCCATCTATCTCCCTGCCTCTGAAATTCATCTAAGTATTCTCGGAGGGGTGACCCGAACTCTTGGGACCACTCCTCAGACCCTCAGAGAATACTCATGATTTTGTTATCTATTCGGAACACTCCTACTTTACATGGACCATGGCCCTGTAGGCCACAGTGCAGTAACCACTGGTTTAAATCACTTGATGCAACTGTGAGACCAGAAATCAGACAGGACTGAGTGGTTTGGGAAGAACTCTACTTGTGCCAGAAATATTGACCTGAGCTGGGCCTGAGCCTAACTGAATGGGACTTTATCCAGCCAGGATCTTCTGAACCCATGCCTGATGTACCTGTGCGGTCCTGTTCTCCCCCAGAGAGTGCCATGACATCACAGTTTTCCATAAGAGACAGGGCTACATCAGAAAAAGAGTGTGGTTGTCATTCTTTACCCCTTTCCAATGTGGTCTAGGGCTGAAATGGGAATCAATAATCATCTAGCGAAAATCTCATGAGAATCAAGAATCAGGGTCAAGATCTCACAGAGACCCTGATTAAGATCTCATGAGATTATTTCCTCCCCCATCTTGTCTCCTAGCCTAGAGAAATTTAAAAGGAGGGAGAAAGGAAGGCACGCTGTCCCATCGCCAACTCTCTTACTTTGAGTGGGGTTCGCAGTGGGGGACAGAGCCCAAGGCAGGGACCTCCCAAGTCCCTATAGAAAATTTATCAGGAAAGGGAAGGGGAGAGCAGGAGGGAGGGGGAAGACTCAGCAGACAACTTCATTATTCTATTGGCTAGCAGGAGTCAGCCGCCAACAGAATACTGAAAAGCTGTGCCGAGTCGGTCTCTTCCCTTCAGCTCCCTTTCCCATCAGTAAAAGGACCCCCCCACCCCCTATCTTTCCAAATGGGAGAGGGGAGAGCTGAAGAGGTGGGCTCAGCACAGCTTTTCAGCATTCTGCTGAGTCTGCCCCCTCCCTCTTGCTCGGCCCTTCCCAGTCCTAATAATTCTCTATCAGGACATGGGAGCTGCCCTACAGAGACTGCTCATGGCCCCAGACTCTGTCCCCTGAGCTGCGAACCACAGAAAAGGTAACACATGTGGAGGAGACAGCATGTCTTCCTCCTTTCTCCCTCCCACCCTCATTTTTTGAGATTCTTGTTTCCTAGCAAGAATCCAACCAATTTTCATCGCATTTTCATTTACAAGAATGAGTTGAGAATTGTGAACCTCATCAAGAAACTGAGAATCAAGCTTCATCCCATACGTGGGCCCACCTATCACAGAGTGCTGTAACATCACAGCACTCCATAGTAGGCAGAGCCTCTCACAGCTAGGGAACCCAGCCTGTCCTGAGATGTTGGGACTTTGACAGAGAGTACATCCAACTTGGCCCAGGCCAGTATCTGTCCCATCAGCCTCAGCTGGCAGTTCAGTTTGTTCACACCCAGAATTTTGATGCTGCTAAGTGCTAACCCTCGTCTCACTTCCCTAATTTTACATATGCAGAACACCATTGGTTTCATGGGGCTTTCTGGTAGTGAATGCAAGTGGGAGAGTCCACAGCAAGGGCCACAATGGTGCTTTTAAAACAGTCAGCGTGTGTAGCACCAAGAATTAGACCAATGGTGTAGCAGGATGTGAGCTTGCCAGAGTATGTATTTTAGGGCCAGGACCACAGGGCAATTACCAGGTACCGGATTTACCGGATTCCGCTTTCCAAAAAATGGATTCCCAGATTAAATCCGGTATACCGGTACCAGATTTATTCCATTGATTTCAATGGGGCACTGTCCCCATTGAAATCAATGGACTAAAAAGATTCCTCCTCCCTCCCCCTCCCAGGCTGCGCGGGTGGAAGGGGGGACACCCCCCACCCAGCCTGCCCAGCCTGGATTTAAACAAAAAAATTCCCCTGAGTGTCCCACTGCAGCTCCGGGCCGCCGCCGGCAACCCAGAGTCAGGACCAGCACCAGCAGCCGGTAAGTATACTGTATGATCCCTGGGGGGGGGGTTAACACCCCCCCAGGGATCACCCTACTTCCAAGTTCCCGCACCCAGGGATCTCGTACCTTCATTGAGCTCCGGCGGTCTGGAGGCTTCAGGGCCGGCTGTGGCTGTCGGCTTCAGATGCTGGTAGGCCTCCTGGGGAACTTCCGGGTTTCCCTGGAAGGCCTACCAGCGTCTGAAGCCGGAAGCCACAGACAGCCCTGAAGCCGCCGGAGCTCAATGAAGGTACGAGATCCCTGGGTGCAGGAACTTGGAAGTAGGGTGATCCCTGGGGGGGGTGTTAAATGCCCCCCCCCCCCAGGGATCATACAGTATACTTACCAGCTGCTGATGGGACGGCTGCTGGTTCTGGGGCTGGCTCTGGGTTGCCGGCGGCGGCCCAGAGCTGCAGTGGGACACTCAGGGGAATTTTTTTGTTTAAATCCAAGCTGGGCAGGGTGAGTGCGGGGTGTCCCCCCTTCCACCCACGCAGCCTGGGAGGGGGAGGGAGACACGTTTTTTTGGTGGGTTTTTTTTTTTACATTGCGGCCATTCATTTGAATGGCCGCAATGTAAAAAAAATTCGGTACCGGGAATCCAGGAAATGGCCCGGATTACCGGGTTGAATCCGATAATGCTGGTACGCCCAGTACCGGCATTATCAGTTACCGGAAGATCCGGTTTTCCCACCCCTAATGTATTTACAGGATAAACAATAGTACTTCTTCTCTAGGCCAGGTAACAAGTCTCTGGTCAATCTCATACAGTCCATTACACAACTCACATTGGCCTCTTCTTCATACTCAGTCTTCAGGCGCCAATATCATCATCATCAGGCCTCTCCTCTGGAGTTCACTGCTCCCAGCAATCTGCCCTCCTGGAGCTCCAGACAGTTTCTGCCAATATGTGCTCTCTTCAAGCTCCAGAGCACTTCTATCTATCCACTTCCTGTTCCCAGGATTTATACTGCTGAGTGGGTGTGGCTTTGGGCCCACTAGGTCTATCTTAAAGGGTCAACATCCCACAGGGACTCTGCCCTGTTATATACCTTCCTCTAAGGAGAGACAGAGCTATAACCAGTAGCAATGTTTTATTCCACTCAAAACAGGTCTGAGTCACATTTTCCACATTCACATTCATTATAACAGTTCTATAGAATTATATTTGCACTCTTCTATAATTTTAAACTTTACTCCTTGTTTCTCATGCTAGAGTCTAGCACCCTCAACTTCAAATGGGCTTTAGCACCCTCTGCAGCCTCCCATAGCTCCTCACAGCCAGTGTATACCACCGGGATTTCTCTATGTCATTTTACCATCTCATACATTTACATCTATCTTTATATCACTATTTCATTAGGCAAAGCTTAGCAGCTGAACCATGTCCTTACAGCCATTCCATTTTACTGTTTACAATTTCTAATTGGTGGACTGCTCCAATATCTTTTACTTTCACATGTCAAGACATTTTCTATGGAAGTGCAATTCCTTTTAGTTATTATGAAAATGAAAACAAAAATTTTTGATTTTCTTTTTGGGTATTGTAATAATGAAAACAAAAATGAAAATGAATCTTTGTTTTTGAAATAATGGGAAAACACTGAACAACATATTTCTGGCTATAACTTTTGTTTCTTATTCAGTTCTGATGAAACCTGGGTATATTGCACCCCCAATGGAGAGCACTGATTGAATAAAGGGAACTGAGATAAGAAGCAATTGAATGTTGTTATTTTAAGAAAAGAGCAACACACATTCCTGGCTATGTCTTTATCTTCTATTCAATTTGTATGAAACCTGGGAATATTATGTCCCGCTGCAAGATTACCAATCCTGCCAAATTTCAGAAAGATTGTATAAAGTGTCCTGATGTTATAAGCCAGTAACTTGAAAATGCATTTTTGGACTGTAACATTTTTATATTCCATCCTGTTTACAAGACATTTGGCAGGAATGTATCCCACACCTTACCAGTCATCTCTGCCAAACTACAGAACAATTTGATAAAGGGCCCCAATATTATAAACAATTGAAGTTGTCCCCTTGAAGACCATTATTGAGATAAATTGCAGCACATGCAGTGCCAGTCAGAGGCAGGCACCTGGCATGACAGGGGAAGGGAGGATGTAGGCGTGAGGATTGGGAGCAACCCAGCTGACTGACAGACACATTCACTGGCCAATTACTACATGCTTCCAGCTTTACAGGACCAATCGATGGTGGCTTCAAGGCAGGCATAGGAGGTATCCCTGAAGGGCTACCCCCGAATTAAATAAACCGTGAATTAAACCACAAATTAAATACCTCGCACATCAAGGTATTTAATTCACAGTTGGCAAATAATGTGCAACCGCCTTTCATGCGCTGATCCCCTACTTCCATCTCATGTAATCCGGCGTTGCGGGATTTTGAAATATCGCACAAGTGGGTCGCACACTGGCAATCCGCTCATCTAAAAGCAGCCATGGTTTTTTACACATCCAAACTGGTCAATTATCATCACAATCACATCCTGCAGCACTGAGACAGAGGATGAAAGAGAATCTCTATTGGCTCTTTCCTAAACAGATGCTTTCAACTTCCCAGTAACAAGTGGGGGAGAGACGTTGGGATGGTCACAGCACAGAATGAAGATAATTGGTTGACATTTCTACTGGCCAATTGACATCACAAAGGCATCTTATACCACAGTGACACATAAGAGAATCCCTGGTATAGGCTCATTTTATGCATTTGCTGTGAAGGCTTATATAATTGGACCCTTTATCACATCTTTCTGATGTTTGGCAGAGATTGTGAATGTGTGATGTACAGCCCTGCCAAATTTCATGTACACTGGTTGGACTACAAAGATGTTACATTTATAAGTTAATTGCTGTAGTGAAATTGTGTGTTCTTTGGATCAATTCAGGGCCCCCCTTAGGGCCCCCCACTGTAGGCATTTTTTCCCTTAGGTGGGGGCCCCTCCAGGATAACACAGCTCCTCCCAATTCACTTCAGAGACTGCTTTTTAATTTGCCCCCTGGGACTTCCCAGCCCCTCCGGAACAAAGCAGCTCTTCACAATTCACTGGTGAGGATAACCAGTGCAACATTTGAGCGACTGGACTCCAGGCAGCAGTGACCACACACCCCTGGATCTGGGTCAGCTCGGGCCCAGCAGATTTATTGCCCCTCATTTGTAGGTTCACTGATTTGATTCCATCCTCATCGTCATTTGTAGTGAAATTGTGTGTTCTTTGGATCAATTCAGTAAGACTAAAGCAAATGGGGTCAAGAAAGCAGATTTATTATATACAGCATAAAAGTAAAAGTAAAAATACAAACAGTAAAAGCAAGCTCTCTCACATCCCTTTGTACAAGCCGGAAACGCCAATCACAGTTGCTGGAGGATCCTCAGGTGGGCCCCAGGTTCTGCTGCGCCCACTCTAGCACGTCTGCCAAGCGGCCAGCAGTGAAGTTCGTCTGCCTCTGCATCTGTCTTAATCACTATACTTTATAGTATTCTGGTGTCACACACTCACTCTACTAATCATGTGCAAGTGTGACCAATTATGTAATCCACTATGCAAGCCACTGCACATGTGCTAGATTTACGAGCTGCAGCTGGCCTGTGTCATTCCTAGCTCACTTGATAAGGGAGCTTCTCACACATTCCAATTCTAGTTTGGCCTTGGCCTTCTAAACAATTTATATAATACAAGAAAGTTGCCGAAGAGGCTTACATAAGATACACTCATTGCATGAACTGAGTTGCCAGTTCTCAATTTATATGCTTTTACACACATCAATCAAAATGGATTCTATAACATATACAGGCCAAAATAAGATGTATAAAATGCCCACTAATCTGGTCCCACCGGTGTACAAGAGTCTTCTCGCAATCTTTTCACTACACTCCACCCCTGGACATTTATATTCTTCCAACTGAGGCCTGTAATCCTCTGTCACATTTCTTCAAACGAGGACACATCTTGCGCATGCGAAAACACATGTAAAACATTAAACAAAAAATTAACAACATAATACTTAATACAATTACAATAGGGTGCAATACCAAATTCAAAAATGCATCGCCTTGGGGAACCAACCATAAAATATATCCCACCAATGATGAACAGTAAGATGGGTTTCTTCTGTTGCTATTCTTACAAGATTATTTCCTTCATGAGTTATGACAACTTTGTCATGCAACAAATTATGAGCAGTAGCTTTCAAATATTGTGTGACCAAAACATTATTCTTCAAAAACTTTTCAAGTTTGTCATAAGTGATGGGGGAGGGGGGAGCTGTGGACCTAACAAGGTGTAATTCACAGTGTATGAATCCTTAGTGGTAGGGTAATACGTCAGCCTGTCCACAATGTCAGTTAATTTGTCAATGTTATGTCAACATTCCAAAACAGGGGGTCAACTCACCTGCCCTCCATTCCATCTAATGGCATGTGTTGATGCTACACACATGCTCTGGGGCCCTATCTCATGAAGAATCATATAATTCAGTGGAATTGGGCACCATTTACATGCACCTGAACTATGTTCCAATGTACAGGGTTCATATATCAAGGTATCACTTGGGCAAACCAATCCATAGGTCCACACTTCACATTGGTTACCTCATGTGTTGTGTTCTGTTCTTATTATCTACAGGAGTCCCATAAGACATAGGTGTCCAAAGATTATGGCCAAACAAATGTGGCAAAGGGATAAATTCACACCAAAGCTCTAAATTACTACGATTCTATGCCACAATAATATTAAAAACACAATGTACTTAACTACACAAAGTTAACTGTGGTTGTGGTTTTATCCACAAATGTACATCAATAGTCAATAAACGTCACCAAGCTTCTGGCGAGGGGTTATATGCCATTTGCCTTAATGCATCTAATTGCCTAAGTGCCAAAAGCTGAGAAACTATACACCAAGTTGCATTAGCTAACATATGATTAACTATTAATTGGTCCCAAGCTGTTTTATTCAAAAACTTCCATGCCACCCAAGTGACCTTAAGTCCGTGCAGGGTACTTTCAGGAATCTGGGGGGCCCATTTGGCTATTAATTTAAGTGCATTAGAATTTAATTGTCCTAAGGTTTGCAACTTATTGGTCAAAGTTTCAATGTCATATGAATTAAGAACACCTGCTGCAGTTCCTAGTCCCCCCCAGTATGGTATTGATTGTATCCCTTCAGTTCCGTCTAGAGGCCAGCGTTAATTGGGGGTCTCTAGAGTTCCACATGGACTCAGTCCAAGGTGAGCGATATGGATGTAACTTATGAATTGCTCCAAGGCTGGTATCAATATGCATTACCACGGATTTCAAATGAGGGCCCTGCATAGCCCAATGACAGGTGTCTTTCAATCACGCTATGTGGGGGACTTCCACCCCTGGGGCATGCTGTTCTATTATATGCAAAGCATGAACCCAGGAGTCAGTTCTATTAATTATCTTGGAGCTATCATAGCATATTCAAATAGCTGGACAGGTGTAATTTCCTGAGGCTTGATTTCTGTGACTGACATCCCACCAACTTTACCCAAATATTATGGTAGTGGAATCTTCCACTCTCTGCATGACAACAATTCTGTGCTTCAATTTCTAACAACATACAAAACAATTAATACAAGCATTTCAATTCCTTCAACAAATTCAATAGCCATCACCAGGAAGTGGAAATCCATGTTGTTGTACAGCAAGAAGGAACAGCAAACTTTCTGCAGAACATAAGCATAAATGTTAAATAGCTTTTGTATATGATTTTTCTAACAAAGCAATGCAGCTCTGACACAGAGGTTCACAGCTGCGTCCAAAGGTACAGGAATCATGCTGTTGATTACTCCTGCCATCTCAGTTTGCCTCTGTCGAGACAAATAAGTATGGAGTCCCTAGTCCCCATCACTCAGTATATATTCCCTTCACCTGTGGCTATTACCAGCATGACAATTTTGCCAAGTCACACACCCTGCCATGTGTGACCTCCAGTCACAACATCTTTCTAATAAGGGAGTGTAAACTAGAAGACCAGGTTATTTACACTCCAGATGTTGCCGGGCATGAAGGTGACTGATAGATATCCCAGCGCAAGTTACCTCCATGAATCCAATCAACAAGGTTGTGTAGAAATTAAAGCAAGCTGGGATATAAAGGTTTGCCCCACTTACAACCTTGTTTATTTCAATACAGGGTAAGATGGGAACCTGAGCCTGTCAAGGTGATCTCATTTCCACCACAATCAAGTGCCTTAATTGCCACCACCTCAGCCCACCCCTGCAAAGTACCTGCAGGGGTAAGCTGTCTCATTCACTATTTGAGCAGCGTGTTATCAGCGCCTTTATGGTATCTGGCTGTAGCTCATTAGCATAAAATATGGGAGTCTTTCTTCATCTCCCCCAAGATATCATTAGGGGCTTCCAGCCCTTGGGGCTGGATCATCTGATCCACAACACTGTTGTATTGGGTAACTAGGGAGGGGTCCCTGGCATAGACATGATACATTGTCACAGGGATTTTCCAAATAATCTCAATCAGCTGTTTACACAACTCATTTGCCCACAATGACCTATCATGAATTAATCAGTTATCTTATTTTCAATTGGAGGACCAAAGAGTCAGTTCATTTGCAATGGCCCAGGAGTTCATACACGAATACATTTTGGGCTGGGACATTTCCAGCACAGTCTAATTAGCTGGCGTGTCTTTTTCTGCCCATGCTGAATTAAAACAGTGCCCTCAGCTGGTTGTAAAGCAGTTTTTTTCCACCCCCACTCCCCCTTAAGATATCCTGTCGAGCCATCCAGGGACCAAGCATAACGTTTGTCCCTTTCTGGCAATCACTCAAAGGGAACTCTCCACTCGGCTGTCAGGGGGGCTCCACACCTGGGGCCCTGCGGAAGCAGTAGGGTCACTCTGATAACTTTGCCCCCTTGCTTCCCTTCCTTAGCAGTTTAATATGCCCTTGCAGTCTGGTTAAACACAAACAAGATAACAAGCACCAAAACAAAACCTGCAGCTTTTGTTCCGGTACCTCTCACTAGTTCTAATCTACAAACAAACCATTTATTTAACTAAGAAACCTTCACATTTTCCCAATGCATAAATCACAAAGCATAAACAAAACTTTACTTTCTTCACTTGCTTTATTCCACTCCTAACATCCAATATCCAATCAGGTTTCCTGATTGCCTTCTTCTGCATAATTTATTATAACAAGCAGGGCCAGACACTGCATCACAGCCATTCTCTCTCTCTGTTTATCATCTCACTTAACCCTTTGCTCATATACTTTTTCAACTAAGCATATCATTGGGAAACTTCCCAAAAATACTTAATTAACTTTGCTCTACACAATCAAAGTAAATCCTTATTACAAACATGTGCTTTTCCTGACTGTGCCTTGCACTGGGCAAATTCCTATAGCAACATATATGTTATTTCCCCAAACAGTAAATAATTTCCTTAATGTTAAAAATAAATAAATAGCTTTATAACAAAAACAAAAACCTTAACAGCAAAGAGTGACACATGCCTGTGGAAGCACCATGATTTCTAGCTGCTCTCTGCCCTCACTTCAAAAGCTGTTTCCAGCATTCTACAGAGCAAAGTGTTACAGATGCTAGACATCATTCCTAACCTGCTCTTTTCTCATCTCCCCACAGCCCTATTTTGCTGTGAACAGCATTCAATCAATTCTGGAGACTGCTCTATTTCTTTTGTTGCTCCCCCCCCCCCCAAGTAGGGCCCCCATTGGAGACATTTTTTCCCTTAGGCAGGGGTCCCTCCAGGATAACACAGCTCCTCCCAATTCACTTCAGAGACTGCTTTTTAATTTGCCCCCTGGGACTTCCCAGCCCCTCCGGAACAAAGCAGCTCTTCACAATTCACTGGTGAGGATAACCAGTGCAACATTTGAGCGACCGGACTCCAGGCAACAGTGACCACTCACCACTGGATCCAGGTCAGCTCATGCCCAGAAGATTTATTGCCCCTTATTTGTAGGTTCACTGATTTGATCCCATCCTCATCATCATTTGTAGTGAAATTGTGTGTTCTTTGGATCAATTCAGTGAAGATGAAATGGGGTCAAGAAACGGATTTATTATATACAGCATAAAATTAAATACAAACAGTAAAAGCAAGCTCTCTCACATCCCTTGTACAAACCAGAAACTCCAATCACAGCTGCTGGAGGATCCTCAGGTGGGCCCCAGGTTCTGCTGCGCCCACTCTAGCACGTCTGCCAAGTGGCCAGCAGTGAAGTTTGTCTGCCTCTGCATCTGTCTTAATCACTATACCTTATAGTATTCTGGGGTCACATGCTCTCTACTAATCATGTGCATGTGTGACCAATTATGTAATCCACTATGCATGTGCTAGATTTAAGAGTGGCAGCTGACCTGTGTCATTCCTAGCTCACCGTTAATTACCTTGATAAGGGAGCTTCTCACACATTCCAATTCTAGTTTGGCCTTCTAAACAACAGTTTATAAAGTACAAGAAAGTTACCGAAGAGGCTTACATAAGATACACTCATTGCATGAACTGAGTTGCCAGTTCTCAATTTATATGCTTTCACACGCATCAATCAAAATGGATTCTATAAAATATACAGGCCAAAATAAGATGTATAAATGCCCACTAATCTGGCGCCACCGGTGTACAAGACTCTTCTCGCAATCTTTTCACTACAATTGCTTATACCACCGGGATCATTTATCCACTCCTTCCGAAAGTTGGCATAGATAGTAAACATAGGGAGGAGTATAAACATGCAAAGTTTCATCCACATTAGATGAGAAACAAAGAAGTTACAGACACAAATGTATATGCAGATTTTTGCAAAACAACAATTCAACTGCTTATACAATTGGATTCATTTATCTAATATTTCTGAAATTTTGTACACTTAATGCCTTCCAATCATCGTAGAAACCTTCCAATGTCCATCCAAATAGAATGAAAAAAAATGCTACAGCTAAAAATGTGAAACTAATGGAAATTGAAAACAAAACCAAAAATGAAAATACAATTTTGATCTTTATGAAAATGAAAGATTTAAACAACAAATGAAAAATGACATGGGACCCTGGTGCACACCTCTAACATTTTCCTTTATCATAAGGTCTGCCTTCTTTTGCTTACAGTATCTCTTTGCTTTCCCCAGCCCCTTCCATAGCATTTGCCGGCTTTCCCCAGTCATATTTTGCACTTCTGTAGGCATCTTGTAGCCTCTACAACAGTTAAATCTTACTTCTGGCTTGCTCAACTAGTTTTTCTCTCTGGTTACCAGTTTGAAGCTTCCTTTCACTTAGAACCATCACGAATCCTTACTTTTGGCTTGCTGAAACCAATCCTAATTTCCTCCTCAGGCTTATCTAGTTAGCTCTTAGCTTTGCACATTCAGGCTTATCTAGTTAGCTCTTAGCTTTGCTCCCTCTTACAACCTTTTCACTTTACCACTTGGAGCTTGCAGTTTTCAGCTTTAGAGCTTCCCTTTAGCTCATAGTTGCTTAAGTCCTGGCAACTCTTCGTCAGTCATGGGGTTTCCACAAGTCTTATCAATATCCAGCAGCGGTAACTTTACCAAGCTTCATCAGTCTTTACTCAAAGCTTCCTACAGCTTGGGATGGGGTGTGGGCCCTCCCATGCCTTTCCAAGCTATGCATCACTCCCTGGGATGCTATAGTCCTTCTCAGACCATGTAAGTCACAGCTTTTCTCTAGCACCTTCCCCAGGGATTTGTTCAGACTTTTTCTGAGTCTTCCTCACTATCCGACTCTTTTTCTGTAGTTTACTACTCAGATATCACCCTTTTTAGCTCTTCTACTTCCTTTTGGAGAGCTTCACACTCTTTCCACCATACCACCACTTCTACTAATTGCCAAATTTCTTTGGCCTATTTTCCTATTAATTTACATCTTTCTTTAGCCATTTTATCCACAAGTAGTACCTGGCTTTCCAGCCCATCACTCATCTGTTCTATATGCTTCAAGGTTAAGTCCGTTTGGATTTCTGCATCCCTTAACACTTTACCTTCCTTCTTCAGGGTTTGGGTATTACTCCCCTGTCCCTTTTTCTGATGGGTCTAGTTCTGCTTTCTTTTTCAGAGCTCTTTTAGCAAGCCTTCATAATTATTACTCATTTTTCCCATCTGGACACATTTTAGCTCAGTTTCCACACTGTGGTCTCTTAGACCGTGGGCTGGCTCTTCCACTTATACCCTGCCTATGTCTCTTATCTTTGTCTCAAATATCTGTACTTTACTTAACTTATTCGTTTTTCAGGGCACAGAGGGTATTTTCAGACGTTACGAGATCACAGTGAACCACGGTGAATACCCACCTGTGGTCACTGTGGCTCGAACGTCTGTTTGGCGGCAGCCAGATGTTCACCAAGGTAAATACAAGCAAGGGGTCAATTTGAACCAAGCTTCCCGGGCTAGCCGGGGGAATGTCCCAGGAAGCGTGGTCAAAAAGATCCCCAGCGGGAACCAAAAAAAAGTAACGTCTGGCCGGTTGCCACGGCCCGGGATCCCCGGTGAGATCCCAGGCCATGGCACATCCGGCCTGACGCGGCGGCCACAGTGGCCCCGCCGCCGCCAATCTCCCTGGAGGGTGGGCGGTGGGGTGCGTGGAGGGGGCGGGGCCATGCGTCCGCACATTGCGCTGCGTGGCCCCTCCCAGATTCCCCGTTGGGATCCCCCAGGCATGTCTGATATGGCGTAACGGGGTGACCCCGGCGGGGAATGAAAGGGTTGTTTTCGGTACGGGGCCAAGCAGCCCCGTAACATCTGAAAACACCCTTAGTCTCCCTCTGGGGCTCTCTGTTTAAGCAATCTTGTCTTAAATATTCTTCTTTACACCCCCAGCACCTTCTCTTCTGGCACTTAACTTTCTCTGGGTGCTTCTTATTTGGGCAGTCTCTCTGGAGATGGTCTAAACCATTAAAACTCCAGCATGCCTTCTCTAAAAGCTTTGTTTCTGCTGTTTTAACTTAAGGGAACCATCTCCCATTGGGCTTCCCCTTCTCTCCTGCTATTCCTTTTTTCTCTCAGGAAATTCTTTTTGCATGGGCATTCTCTCAAAATATGGTCCATTACTCTGTAGTCCCATCATTTAATATTCTTACCCACAGTCCCACACAATGTATCTCCTGGTATACCCCTTTTCCTAAGGGTCCAACCTCTGTGGGCATGGTCTCCACAAATGCCATCTTGCTTTGCAATTATAACAATTGCAGTTGGTACCTCCCACCATGGGTCTCCAGTACCTTTTCTCCATCGCAGTCTGTCTCCAGTAGTAGTCACGTAGCTTAGGCTCTGCAAAGCCGCATAAGGTTATAGGCTTCCGGCATCTTGTATGTAATCCTCTGGACACCATTTTGTCTCTCAGATAGTGCTGCATTCTTACTTTCTATTGTGGGTGAGTCTCCTGACTCCAAGCCCAGCTCAAGCCTCCATCCTTGGGTGAGCTTCTTCCCACTACTTGCTGCATTTCTGCTCTGCAGGTTGTAATCCTCCCTCTGCCTGGTCACACTCTTCCAGCTGGTCTCCTCACTCCCTTGGTTATAGGGTACAGTCCTCTCACTGCTGTTCACTGGTTCATCCACACAACTCTTTTCAGTCTCACAGTTGTAATCTTGGGGCACAATCCTCCCTCTGTCTGTCAGGTCCCCTGCTCTGGGTCAACCCTCTCTTTTTCTTAGGATGGCATGGTGGCCAACATTGGGGTTTGCCTGCATTCTCCACCATTGTATCAGGGCATGGGCTGACCAGAGTAAGTATTTACAGGATCCACACCAGGCAACTCACAGTCATCACAGGAATTAGCCAATAGAAGTACATTATTTATACACAATTCAGTTTCTTCTCTAGGCCAGGTAACAAGCATCTGGCCAGTCTCATACAGTTCATTACACAACTCACATAGGCCTCTTGAGCATAGTCAGTTTTCAGGCTCACCATCCATCCTTCTCTGCTCTGCTCTCAGCAATCTGCCTTCCTGGCACTCCAGACAGCTTCTGCAGAGATGCACTCTCTCCAAGCTGCAGAGCACTTCTATCTTTTCACTCCCTGTCCCCAGGCTTTATACTGCTGAATGGGTGTGGCTTTGGGCTCACACTGTGTCTTTTAAAGGTCCAGTACCCCACACGGCCTCTGTCCCAATACAGATAGGTTGACCCACATATCCCAAAATTCTCACATTTCATGTTTAATCCTTGAGAATCCAGGTTATGTCAGTGTCCAAACAGAAATATTATCTGAGATAGTGAGGAGGAATAATTTTCAGGACCTGGGTAAGAGGCTGCAGCAGGGAGAGGACTGCAGAAAGAGTAGGGATGTGCAAACAGAACCAAGTTTGGAAATTTTGTTCGGTTTGGTTCGAAAATCAAGTTCGGTTCCAGAGTTTGGTCAAATTCCAAACTTCCAAACCGAGTTCATACATTCAAACCCAGGTTTTTTGGCCTTCTGAACTGATTTGAATTTGACCAAACAGTTGGTTGAATTTGAGTTCAATTCGAAAGTTCGGTTCAGTTGACTGAACTATTCGAGTTTGGTCCGAACTTCCGAACCGCGTTCGCACAGCCCTAAGAAAGAGGTGGGATAAAGGAATGTGGTGAAGGCATTCTGAAACAGGGCACCATCAGGTGGGTCCTAAGGGCAGAGGAAGAGGATGCTCTGGACCTTGGATCTGCAGATCCAGCTCCTACTTTTAAGTTCACACCCTCCTCTCTGCTGCCATTTCCCTGACCTTCAGTGTGCATAAGGAGGGGCTGGATCTGAGGGCCAGATCCAAGATTTGCAGAGGGAACAGATAAAAACCACCCTTAAACCATATTTGGCTTAGGGGCCAGAGGCTCTCCACACATGGCATAGCATATTTATTTATATCTCACCTTTCACTAAAGACCCAGGACAGGTATCAGCATCACAAAAACATTATTAAAATACATAAAGACATTTTTAAAATATCCTACAAAATTCCTATTCCCACTCCATTCCACCTGTCACATACCTGGCCAGATCTTACATTGCCTCCAGGAAATGCTCAGGCTCAGGTTTTGACAAGCCTCTGGAAGGAGGTTTCATTGTAGAGGGGCAGCCACCAAGAACACCTCTCGGCATTGCCTTTGCCACATGAACCCAATGGACAGATGGCACCTGCAAGAGAGCACTCCCAGCTGACTGCAGGGATCACAATGGAGCCTAAGGAAGGAGACAATCTTTCAGATATGTATGGCAGCAAGAAAGCACGCAGTCTTTACAGATGGAGAAACTGAGGCACATAAAGTCACTTGTTCAAGGACACACAGCAAGTCAGTTTTAGAGCTAGGCCTAGAATGCTGATCTGTTGAGTTCCAGGCTAACGTTTGATCTTCTGAACCATACTGCCTCATTGAAGCTGATGAGCTATGCTGCTTTACACCAGCAAAGGATCTGGTCTGTACTAGCATTTACCTATTAGCTCTCTAAAACCCAGTGCCTCTGGCTTAATTCCAAGGGGAAGGTAGGGTTGCTGTAGCAGCAGGATTCCTTGCCCACCAAACAGAAACCACTCACTTCGCATTTTCAATTCCTGTCCTGTTCCCTAGTGGCTTTTATTATCTCAATTAATATTTGCACGGAGTCTCTCCTTTGGTGATTGCCCTTCCTGCTGAGGCCTGTGTGAGCCGTTTGCTCTAATTATTCAGCAGGCCGCTCTGTCTGCACTGGGAAAGGGGGGAGTTCTTCACTCTCCCTGCAAACAGTGCTTGAAATGAGGCCAATTAATCCAGCCAAAACCTTGTGGGGCAAATCTCAGAGTTAGTTCAGCTGGGAGCCATTGAGGGTGGAAACGCAGTCCAGAACATGTGGGCTCACTTCAAGGTGAATGGCCCCCAAAATATATATAGGTTTAATTTGCTGTTGCTTGATTTACAGATCCTTTTGTGTTTTAACTTTCCTCCCTCTTCCTGGAGAGTGGAACAATGGCAGCACAGGCTGTTTTATTAGCAAGCTGGCTGGTTTGTGCTTGTTTTTATAATTCAGCTGAGCTCTGTAAAATATTCAAAAGAGCAACTTCCAGCAGAGACTGGCCTGTGTGCTGCAGGAGGCTGTGTTTCACCTGGGAACACTTCTTCCTTTACTTTGAGCCTCTCCTGACTCAGCATCCCAAGCATCCCTGATTGCTCTTAGGGGATCTGTGCTGCTAGAGATGCCGTGTTATGGATGAGATGAAATATATCCACCTCACCTGCTGCTTTGATCATGTTCATTCCCTTCTCAACTCCCTCCACTGTATCCCTCTCCCCCTTTACATCCTACACAAATGTCTTGTCCTCACCTTCAAGGCTCTTAATGGCCTTTTTTATCCCTACCTTTCTGCCCCCATTTTCTGCGCACAGGGAACTTTTCTCCTCCTCTGCCACCACCCTGATCTGCCCCAGAGTTTCCTGCTCTCTAAACCAACGTCACCCCTTCTCCTATGCCACCCCATACCTAAAACTGTCTTCCCTAGCATATGAACTCTACTCCTTCTCTCCCTCCCAACTTTCAAATCCCTGCTAAGTGCCTACCTGTCCTGTCAGGCTTTCCCTAGTGCCTCACCCAATAGATTGCTCATTTTTATCTCTTTACTGTCTTGTCCTTTAGGCTGTTCCTTCTCCACCTGTAACAAAGCTAAGCATGCGTGCCTGCAATTTCTCAACTTTGCAAATGTATCTCTGTCTCTCTCTCCATACCTGTCCTCCTTGCTGCCCCTAGCTTTCCCTCTAACCATGACTGTTCAGTAGAGATGTGCACCAGGGGCCCATGTAATTTTTCATTTTCGTTTTTGTTATTTAAATCTGTCATTTTTGTTTTCATAAATATCAGCATTTTGTTTTCATTTTTGCTTTTGTTTTCCATTGGTTTCAATGGAAAACACATTTTCGGCTGTAACCTTTTTGTTTTTCATTATATTTGACTGAAAGTGGAGGGATTGTACCTCCAATGGAAGGCATTAAGTGTACTAAATTCTAAAAAAGATTGGATAACGTAATAAGCAGTTGAATTATATTATTTTGCAAAAATCTTCATATACATTCTTGGCTGTAACTTCTTTCCCTCACATTTAATGTACATGAAACTTAAACCCCTTCCCATATTTACTATCTCTAACAACTTTCAGAAGTATTGAAAAAAAGGGTCCAGGTGGTATAAGCAATTAACTTATCAATGTATGTCTGACTGTAACATCTTTGTAGTTCAACCAGTGTACATGAAATTTTGCAGGGATGTATATCACACTTTCATGATTATCTCTGACAAATATCAGTAAGATGTGATAAAGGGTTCCAATTTTATATGCCTGCACAGCATATGCAGAGAAAGACCCTATGCCAGGGATTCTCTTACGTGTCACTGTGGTATAAAATCGATTTGTGATGCCAATTGGCCAGCAGAAATGACAACCAAATATACTCATTCTGTGATGTGACCATCCCAAAATCTCTCCCCCACTTGTTACTGGGAAGACAGAAGCATCTGTTTAGGAAAGAGGCAATAGAGATTCTCTGATGTCCTCTGTTTCAGTGCTGCAGGATGTGATTGTGATGATAATTAGCCAGCCTGGATGTGTAAGCTATGTCTCCTGATTTCTGGGATGTTATCTCCAAAATCCCAGTTATGTCCCTTCTATGCCTGCCTCAGGGCTGCCCCCTATGCCCGCCTCAAAGCCACTACCGATTGGTCCTGTAAAGACGGAAGCATGCAGTAATTGGCCAGTGAATGTGTCTGTCAGTCTTTGGGGTTGCTCCACATCCTCCTGCCTACAGCCTCTCTCCTCCTGCCATGCCAGGTGCCTGCCTCTGACTGGCACTGCATGTGTTGCTATTTATCTGAATAATGGTCTTCAAGAGGCCAACTTCAATTGCTTATAAAATTGGGTCCCTTTATCAAATTGTCCTGTAGTGGAGCATAAATGAAAAGGAAGGTATATGATACATTCCTGACAAATGTCTTGTAAACGGGATGGAATATAAAAATGTTACTGCTGTAAATTTATTTCCAAGTTAATGTCTTATAACATCAGGACCCTTTATTCAATCTCTCTGAAAATTGGTAGGAGTGTTAAGCTTGTGGAGGCACATAATATTAACAGGTTCCATGCAAATTTAATGGAAGATAAAGAAGATGTAGCCATGAATGTGTATGGAGCTTTTCTTAAAATCACAACATTCAATTGCTTCTAAGATCAGTTACCTTTATCTAATCTTTTCTAAAATTGGTACACATTGTGCCCTCTGGTGGGGGTACAATCTACCCAAGTTTAAACAGAATTGAATAAGAAACAAAAACGTTATAGCCAGAAATATGTTTTTCAGTGTTTTCAAAAACACTTTATTTCAAAAACAAAAAGTTATTTTCTCTTCTATTTTCATTATTACTATTTGTCATTTTTGTTATTGCAATAATGATAATGTTATCATTATTGTAATAATGAAAACAACATTCACACCCCTACTGTTCAGTGTCCAGCACATAGCTAGAGAGATCTATATAATATAATATAATTATAATTAATAAAGTTATTAATGCCAAGTTCCAAAATACTTGTTCAGAATAATGAACATGAAGCACATTTCTGAAAAAGGAGTCCTTTTATATCGATGGAGGTAAATCAGTTTAGGCGACCATTTTTATTGAACCAACTTCTGTTAGTGAGAGTTTGCAACCTTTCAGGTTTGGTTTTCACAGTCAAACAGATCAACTGTTAAGTTGATCCAATAAAAGAGATCATCTGAAATACTTTTTTCTACATTTCTTATATTTGGGGGAAACACAGCAACCACACTCACTCTAGACTTTTATATCCAGCATCCTGTCCATTTATTACATTGCTGAAGCTGCTAGCAGCCACAACTAAGATCTGATTCTCATTGTGCTGGAAGCTGCATCTAGTGAAAGACACATAAGCCCCTTCTGATGTGTCGTTAGCTGATCCTGTCTCATGTCTCTTCCCTCCAAGGTATTCCTGACTGGCTTGCCCTGTAGAAACTTCCAGGTGATCGTGGCCTATACTATGCTGCAGATGGTGAGAGATGATATCCTCAAGGAGAACATGAGTGGAGATGACATTCTGCTGGTGAGCCAGAGGGCAGGGAATCAGAGGTCTACCTCACCAAGTTCTTCTGCACATCACGTCTCCCTGCTAGGTCACAAGCTAAAAGCCAGCCTGAAGTTAAACAACATGGTGTGAGAGGACCAGCCTTAGAATACTGTGGGGCCAAGGGCAGAGGGGTCCCAGGGCAACTGTCCTGTCTGCCTCACCCTAAAGCTAGCCCTGCACAGGATACACAATGGGCGTTTTTAGATGGACGAGGAGCCTGCCAGAGCCCTGAACTGCTCTAGGGGCCCATCCCGATAGCTGTCAGTTACCAGCTCCTCCTGGGTCCAAATCAGATCCACTGGCAGTGTCCCCAGGCTGCAGTCTGCCCACACACAGCGCCTCTCTCCCCCATACCAGAGTTGTGGGTGCTCACCCAACACTCTAGGCTTGTGCCTACAACTGCATGGTTCTGAATGGGACAACTGACGGACGGGTGGGGTTGTCACCTTCAGTCATTTTTTACCTGACACTTCCATTTCGGCCTATGGGAGTGTCAGATAAAAAACCACCATAGGTGACAAGCCAGACAGGCAAGGCATGGAGCTGCACTGCGTGCCTCCCCAACAGACAGACAGCAGCGTCCTGTTCAGCTGTTGCCCTGGGTTTAGCCAGTCCACTCTGTGCAGCGCGCTCCTGGATCTTCTGGAGCACCACTTCTGGGGTTGCCCCAGACCAGCTACAGCCTGCTCCTCTGTGCACATCTGACGGGTGCCCTTTAGATGGATCAGTCAACCTGGGGCTGATGGGGGCACCCATGGATCTGCTTTTCATCTGTTTACACCCAATATTATCCTGTGATAAGACCAATGCTCTGCTCAAAATGGTTTTACAGGATATAACAGGAGATACAGACTGGGTGGGTGTTTTGGGTGAGGGTAGGGATTCCTTGGGGGGGAGTTATTATATTTTATGTTTTTACTATGTTGTGGTTTTGCTTTTGTAAACCGCTCTGATCCTTTTGGGGAAGGGCAGGATATAAATGTTAATTAATAAATAAATAAATAAATTAAATAAAACAATTTCCCCAAAAGTAGGCTTACCCAGGAGGATTATAATGCTTGACTCAGGGTTAAGACAGGAGCTGTTGCTCCGTGGTGTGTTATAACAGCACACTGTTTAGCACCAATGTGGGTCCCATTCACTTCAATCAATAGGACTCGTGCTGGAGCTGGAAAGTTTAAGGATCATCCCTACAGCTGTGAAAGCCCATTTACTCCAGAAGGGAGTAAACTTGGAAGCTGGCAAGTGGGTTTTGATGGGGAGGGGGAAATAGGAGAGCCCCCTCCCACCTGAAGCACTGAATCCCAGCTGTAGGGTTCGCTTGATTCTCCCCTTCCCCCATCAGATCATCAGCAGAAGTCAGGAAAGCCCTCTCCCATCAACAACCTCATATACCCTCCTATATAGTTTCCTGGGTCACAGCAAACCCCTGCTCCGAACAGGGACGTGCTTCTAAGTCAACTTGCCTTGCTACCTGCACCTCAACTGCCCCTGTCTACTTCTCAACCCTGCTAGGACAGATTCCTCTGGACTCTGACCCCACGTGGCTATCTTGGTCTGCTGAGTCTTTTTGAGTATTCTGTTTGTTTTTGTGGGTTTTGTTTGTTTGTTTGTTTGTTTTGGAATTTTGGTTCAGTTATTTTGGGGGTTTTATCAGTTTTGGCAATTGTACATTTACAATAGTGCTTATAGTGCCAAAATTACATAACCACAGTACCAAAATAACTAAACCAAAAAACCCAACCTGAAATAACCAGACAGCTTTCTCTGTTTTGTAAGGTACTTGTTTCAGTTCTACTTTTAAGTACTGTTCTTTGGGAACTGATGGAGAAGAGGGCAAGGTGAACTAAGAGGGTGAGGTTTGGGGGATTTTCACAACCTTTGAGGCTAATACGAAAAGAAGGATTAAGTATCTCAATTCACACAATAGGGACCCTCCACAAAGAAAGATGAAAAGAGCCAAATTGACAAGTAAAAGGCTCCAGATTAGGAGCAGGAGAGAGAAGGGAGAGCTGCCTGCAAAGGTTGAAAGAGTTTCTGTACCAGTTAGGGAACTAAATTGTTTGGCTGATCAAAAGCAGAGTAAGGAGGAGGAATTGGATGAAACTGAACAAAAGGAAACTTGAACCAACCAGCATGGCAGTTAAAAGGCTGTGGAACAGTCTCCCCTAGGGAGAGCTAGGAGTGCAAGCCACTTAGAACTGGAGTAGGCAGTAGAGCACAGACAACTTAAAAGTAGAGAGCAGCGCTACAGCTTAAGGGGGCAGCCAAACTGTTACTTCCGTTGTGCATCCTTCCCCTTGTAGACGTGATTCCCCGAGGCAGCAAGGTCAAAAGAGAAGGAGAGGGCAGAGGGCAAACTTGATCCTAGTAGTTTTATTATTTGAACGTTTAGGCAACTCTTTGAGTAGACCCATGGGTGAAAAGAAACAAGATAAATGATAGTACACATGACATTACCCACACCAGGTGCATGCCCACCCATTCATTTATTAGGTTTCTGTCTGCCAAATGTTAGCCCCCACTAGGGTTGCCACCCACTAGGGTTGCCACGTAAGACGCCAATGCAGGCCCTACAACATGTATTTTTCATAAATGTTCCTTAAACATTTGCTTAGGTGACAACCCTAGCCCCCACTCACCAGGTGGCCAACACCCACAATCCACTCACAACGTAGTCCAGGGACATTGCAGGCCCACCATGAGGGCGAATTTGGACTAATGTGTGTCTACATTGCCACGTCTCATCAGTTAAGCTCCTCACATCCAGGTTTGCCGGCACCATAGAGTTATGGTTGAAAAGCCTAGAGTGTTCCAAGGAGCAACCACTTCCTGCCCCTGTCTCCAATCTCACTCCTACTGGCACCTTAAAAATTCACCGCAACATTTTCCCACTGCAACCACTCCCACTCCCAGCTCAAAAGCTGCGACCGTCAGAGGACATCTCTCCATGGCTGTCTCCACCCCAGAGCCAGCATGGTTCGACATGGACATGGATAACAAGACTCTCACAGATCCAGCTCAAGAGCCTGCCTTTCTCAGTGGAGTTTCTTTTCCCAGCGGAGGAGAATGGCAAGTGAATGCACCTGCGCAGGTGTGGGGGTGGAGGTCACTTTTATACAGCTTCTTTTTATTATTATCATCAAACTATGCTCTTTATTGTTTACTGTGTTACCAGGTTGCTAGGATAATGTGAAGGAGGATCAGGAAAATCACTGGAAAACAGCTCCACAGGATAAGAAAGGTATGTGTGGGAGTGGGTGGGATGGGAATGGGAAGGCACCATAGTGGAGTGGGGTGGCTGTGGAATTGCTGGCTGGTGGGGGAATTGCACAAATGGTGGAGGTTCCTCTACAGTGATCTGGCCCACAGACCCATGGGCTGGCAGGATTGAAGGAAGGCACCATGGTGGAATAGAAGCCCGGCATGTGTGGAATCCAAAATGGTGACTGGGCATGGAAGCAAAAATGGTGGCTGAAGAGGGAAGGATGGCACAAATGGCAGTAGGAGAACTGTGTGGTGCTTCCCTTTTGGCTGGCGGGGGTGGAAATCAAAAAGTCATCATCACAGTGGGGACCAAAATGGTTCCCAGAGGGAAAACTATATGGCGCTGTGATCCTGTCACAGCAACTGCCCCAGGAGCCACATAGCTACTCATGACTGAAGGGGGGAGGCACAAATGGCAGTAGGAGAACTATGTGGACCCATGAACACCCCCTTGGTGCAGGTTTTAGTGGTGGGTCCAAAGTCCCATGTGTACAGGCAGCTGAATAAGAGGGACTGGCGGAAGATACAGGTGACATGGTTCTTCCCAGACCACCCAGCCAGCATATCTACAAACCAGGCACGGTGGTCTGCTACAGTCTGGAGAACCATGAAGAAGAACCACTTTCAGTTCAAATAGTCATCCTTGCTGTGGGTTGGGTAGATGATAGCAATATGTTCCTATACAGTTCAGGAACTCCTCCCACCGAAAGCCATCCATTACTTCCATGGGGTCAGCCCTTACTGCACCACCCAGTCTAGCAAGACTTCTGCTATTGCCACACACACATCAGTGGGAATGGTGGCCAGGGCCACCGTGGAGGTTCAACTTCCAATGCCAAATTGCTGGACGACAGAGTGGCAGGAGTCTGGAATGGTGAGCTTCCATATGGTGATAGAAACATGCTTCTCAGGTGAGCTGGGCGATTGAATCACTGGACTCTGTTTCTCCAGCTGAGGCCTGAGGATCTCTGTGCAGTGCCTCCTGCTCATGTGTCCAATCTGCCAGCACCAACACAGCACAGTGCGGTTGAAACTGACACACTCATAAGCTGCCGCCTCCTCCTTGCTCTGCTCTGCTTCCTTCCCCCTCCCTCCTCCTGGCAGCAGCTGCATGGCAGCACATAGAGCTCTGCTTGCTCTCCCTCCCTGAGCATCCCAGTGAGGCAGGGCTGGCTGTGTTAGGGAGAGAGAGGCAGGGCAAGCAGCAGCAACATTGTTGCTGTCATCCATGCCTTCATCACCTCAAGGCTGGATTACTGCAACACACTCTACGTGGGGCTGCCTGAGAAGCTGGTCCAGAGGCTGCAGCTGGTGCAGAATGCCGCGGCCTGTCTCCTTACGGGTGTGGGTTGCAGGGAGCACATGACACCGGTGCTCCAGGCTCTGCACTGGCTGCCTATAAAGCACTGAGCCAGGTTCAAGGTGCTGGTTTTAACCTTTAAAGCCCTTCACGGCCTGGGCCCTACTTATCTGTGGGACCGCCTCACTCCCCATGTGCCCATGCGACCCTTGAGATCATCCGTGGGAACCTTTTTGGAGGTTCCCCGGGTGAGGCAGGTGGCCACCAATGTTAGCTCTTTTTGATGGCTGCCCCTGTGCTGTGGAACTCACTCCCGGAGGAGGCTCGGCTAGCTCCCACTCTCCTGTCATTTTGGCATTTATGTAAGACCTGGCTGTTCCGCCAGGCCTTTGGCGAGGGGTAGGGGTAGGGAGGAAGGTTTTTGTTCCCCTGTATCTTATATTTTTAATGGGTTTTAATTGTTTTATTGTTTTTATACTGTTGTTCACCGCCCCGGGCTGCCCTGTGGGCAGGAGGGGCGGGATATAATTTTTATATAAATAAATAAATACATAAATAAAACATTGTAGTGTGGCGTGCATGTCGCAAAGTACAGCCACAGGCACCTTCCTCCTCCTGGACCCTCCACCTTCTCAGCCACAGCCATCCAGACTTTTGGCCCCAGGGTGGGGGGTGGAGACTTCACTGTGGGGACTGGTCTCTCATGCTGCATCATGATCCAGGTCCGGGGAAAGAGTGCATGCACTGGATGCCATTCCACTGCTTCATGACTCTCTCTCAGCACAGGGAGGAGGGGCTTCTAAAGCTCAGGCTAAGTTACTATGAGTGGAACACAGTCCAAAAAGGCAACACTTGGGCAGTAATAATACCCCCCATCTCAATCACCCAGGAAGGGAGGCTTGGGGGGAGGAGTCTCAGGGAGGAGCTTGCCTCAGCGCCAGCCAATCACTGGCCACTTAGTGAGGAGGAACCTGATCTGCTGGCTGTGTGTGCTGTACAAACCACCAGCCACATGAACCTCACTATTGCTTGCATTTTGAGGAACAGAACTGGAGAGTCAGACTTGACTGGGCACTGCTGAGCCTGCCTAGAAAACGGTAAGAGTCAAGACTGACTGACTCTCCAAAACCCGGTTGATGGTGTCATGTCAGTCTCTCAGCCCCTTTGTTTGCTCCTGGGCCCGTAAACCCAACCTGATTAAATTAAATTTTGTCCCCTGCCTGGCCTGACTCCTATTCCTGCCTGACAGGGAATTCATTGGAACAATTTTTTGTTGACCCCATTGGCCACTTGTATGGGAATGAGATTCAGAGTGACTTTGATGCTGGATTAGAGGCAGTAGGTAGAGAGTGCGAGGTGATGGAGGCTCCATCTGGTCCATCTTTGTGGGGGGAGTTTCAGGAAGTGACACCGGCTGATGCGGTGGATGTCTTGGGGTCTGTGAGAGCCACTTGTTGCAAATTCGATCCATGCCCATCCTGGTTGGTGAAAGCCTCCAGGGAGACATTGGGGACAGTGCTGGCGAGGGTGGTTAATGCATCCTGGCAGCAGGGGTGGCTGTGGTGCGCCCCCTGCTAAAGAAACCACAGTTGGACGTGGATGCACTTGCCAGTTACCAACCTGTCTCTAACCTTCCCTTTTTAGGGAAGGTTATTGAATGGGCAGTGGCGATCCAGCTCCAGGTGCATCTAGACAGCATTGGTTTTCTGGACCCTTTTCAATCTGGATGCCACCCCGGCTATGGCATTGAGATGGCGTTGGTGGCCTTGGTCGATGATCTCCACCCAGAGATGGATGCAGGACGTTCAACATTTCTCATCCTGCTAGATCTCTCAGCTGCCTTTGATACCGTGGACCATGGGCTGTTGTTGAGGTGGCTACATGACCTGGGGGGGCTGGACGGGACCGTTATTGAATGGTTCCATTCTTTCCTCTCGGGGAGAAGCCAGCGAGTAGTGCTGGGAGCTGAAACATCTTGCTCCCGCACTTTGTCCTGCGGCGTTCTGCAGGGTTCCATTCTGTCTCCATTTTTATTTAATGTTTATATGCAGCCTTTGGGGGAGGTCGTGAGAGGGTTCGGGGTGTGCTGTCACCAATATGCTGATGATACTCAGCTGTACCTCTCTTTTTCAGCTGACCCAGACCCTGCAATCTCATTGCTATCCCAGTGTTTGGAGACCGTGGTGGAATGGATGTGGCAGAGCAGACTGAAGCTCAACCCCGATAAGACGGAGGTGATGGTGATGGGGAGAGCGAGGGAGGTGTCAGCCCCCATGATTGGGAGGGGTTCGCCCTCCCATAGCTCAACAGGTCCGAAGTCTGGGAGGGGTGCTGGACGCGGATCTCCGCCTGGAGCAGCAGGTAGAGGGGGTGGTGAAGGCTGCCTTCCATCAGTTGTATCTGGTGTGGAGGTTGCGTCCATACATCTCTGGCCCGGACCTGGCCTCCCTCGTCCATGCCTTCGTCACCTCGAGGCTGGATTACTGCAACGCGCTCTATGTGGGGCTACCCTTGTTCCTGGTTTGGAGGCTGCAGCTAGTGCAGAATGCGGTGACCCATCTCCTTTCAGGGACGGGTCACCGGGACCACATGACACCTGTGCTCCGGGCTCTGCACTGGCTGCCAATAGCGTGCCGAGCCAGATTCAAGGTGTTGGTGTTGATTTATAAGGCCCTTTATGGTTTCGGCCCCTCATACCTCAGGGAACGCCTTGCCCTCCATGCCCCAGAGCAGCTCTTCAGTCGGTCGGGGGTGCCTTCTTGGAGGTCCCCCGTGTTAAGCAGGGGGTCACAATGGAGAGGGCATTCTCGGTGGCCACGCCATGCCTTTGGAATTCCCTCCCACAGGAAGCTCACCTGGCCCGAGCCTTTTAAAATTCCGGCGAGTTTGTAAAACCTGACTGTTCGCTCAGGCCTTCGGGGAGGGTGAGTTAGTGAGTTTTTATCCTCCTACCCTTCTTTATTATTCTTCATATTTTTTGTTGTCCTTTCCCTGTTTTATTTGTGAGATTTTTAGAACTGTTTTAAATGTTTTTTAAAGTTGTTGTTTTTTTAATTTGTTAGCCGCCCCAAGCTGCTTGTAGGAGGGGCAGGGTATAAATATATTAAATAAATAAATAAATACATAAAATTTTGATTTGGTCTCTTTGCTGATTCCTCTCCCCCGCTTACTGCTGCTTGGAGAACCTGGGGGCTTGTGCAATGGTTTCTCTGCTTGAACTTCCCCTGCATTTCAAAATAGTCCTTTTCCAGTTTGCAAGCATGTGCAGACTCACTGCTGATTTCCCCCTAATTGTCTGGTGTGTTCTGGTTTTTGGGTGCTGGGGGAACCTGGGGGGCTTGTGCAATGGTTTCTTTGAGTTTCCTTGGCATTTTATTTGCAGTTTTCAAGCATGTACAGACTCACTCAAGGCCATTTTGTGCCTCCTCCCTTCCACCCTCTTGGCCTGACCATGGTTACTACCATTTCAAATGGTATCTCTGCTGATTACCCCCCCCCCCCATACCAATTGTCTGCTGCTTTCTAGTTTTTGGGTGCTGGGGAAACCTGGGGGCTTGTGCAATGGTTTCAGTGAGTTTCCTTGGCATTTTATTTGCAGTTTTAAGGCTTATGCAGACTCACTGAAGGCCATTTTGTGCCTCCCTAAGTTCCACCCCCTTCCTCACAGGCCTGGCCATGGCTACTGCTGTTTCAAATGGTAATGGTCTCACTGCTGATTTTCCCCTAAATTGTCTGCTGCTTTCTGGTTTTTGGATGCCACTCCCTGGGGAACCTGGGGGTTTGTGCAATCGTTTCTCTGAGTTTCCTTGGTATTGTCTTTGCTGTTTGAAAGCATGTGCAGACTCACTCAAGGCCATTTTGTGCCTCCTCCTTTCCACCCCCCTGCCTGGCCATGGCTACAGCCATTTCAACTAGTCTTTCTGCTTGTTACCACCCCTTCCCCCAATTGTCTGGTGCTTTCTGGTTTTGGGGTGCTGGGGGAACCTGGGGGCTTGTGCAATGGTTTCTCTACTTGAATTTGGTTGTGTTAAGATGGTTTCCTTTGCTTGATCTGTCTGTGTTTGCATGATGCACTGCTACTTCCCCCACCTCTCCCAAGCATATGCAGAGGCCATTTCGTGTGTGCCCATTGACCATGGCTACTCTTGTTTAAAATGGTCCCATTGCTGATTTCCACCCGGCCCTAATTGTCTACTTCCTAATTTTCTGAGGGGGGTGCTGGGAGGGAGAAATTAGGTGGAGGGGTTTCTTCAAAAGCCTCCCCTAAATCTTGTATTTTCTGCATAGGAAACTTCAGGAAGTGCTTGCTCTTAACACCTGCAGCATTTTTCTCACCATTCTGAAGTTTTTAAATATTTTAAGAGGCTTTACAGCATTTCCAGCTTTTGAAGAGATGTGTAGGTTTTCATAAGTATGTGCTGCTGGGGCCCAAACTTTTTGTCAATCTAATTTACTCTCTAAAATTTATGTAGAATCTACAACAGTGGACTACTATCCATACAGAAAAAGGTATCAATCCAAGTGTTTCTGAAGATCACCTGCAGAAGCAGGTACTTCTTTTCCCATGGTGGGGTGGGGTGAGGAAAAATGTGTGTGTGGGGGGGAAAGCTTACAGATTTATTGATACAATTTGTGATGTTTTTCAAAAAGCAGTCATCACAACTGGGGGATTCACTGTGCCACTTCTATTTTGTGGTGGTCATGACTTCTCGGAGACAAACTGACCTTTCTGTTTATCTGTTGTGAGCAGAAGGAGAAGGAGTGGGTGCCACTGCTACCAAGGAATTGCTAACCTAGTTCCAAGGGATTTGGCTGAAGAACATAGAGTACATTGAGGACGGTGCCAAGAGAAATTGCTGTAAGTTGGAATGCACTATTATGAATTCTCTCCAGAGTGTTCTCTCAACTTCAGTTGCTGCTTGCCTGGCATGTGGTGTGCACCACACCTCTGTATATCATTTGCAAGGGGGAAAGGTGTGTGTGTAATATGTTATGCTTTCATTCAGGACTTATCTTGGCACCCATTGTAGTTGAGTGCATAATGATGGCTCAAAGCTTACTGCCATACAATTGCCTAAAATCTTCTCTTATTTTGCAGAACAGAAACATCAGAGAGCAAGCCACTAATAATGAACACCATGGATTCACTGCTGGCAAAGCCATTCTCACAACTCTGATCTTTTATGCTGAAAAATGTCAGGTGAAAGAACTGGGACCTGACCATCCAGATCTTCAGCTTGCACAAGTTTCCCATGACAGAGGGAAGGACAACGCATGCTGGTTTAGCACAGCATGGTATGAGAAGAAGAAGTGACTGTGCTGCAGTGTTTCAAAGACTGCATTTTTTTGTTTTCCATGCTTGCTGTTCAGTGGTGAGGCAGCATGGAAAAAGACTGAAGTGAAGGACTTAAAGCATCTAGCTGAGAAGACAAAGAGGCACTATGAATGCAAAGATCATACTGACAACTGTTTCCAACTATTTCATTTGGTAAAACCAACATAGTAGCACAACTGGATGAACGTTACCTTATGAGCATTAGAAAACACAATGAAGAAGTTGACAACAACTGGCATATTCCTTCCAAAATAATTGATTGTATTTGGTTCTGTGGTGCTTTTGAGTTGGCACTGTGTGGCCATGATGAGACTGAGGACTCCTTGAACCTAAGAGTGTTTAGAGCCTTGGTTGATCTGAATGGCAGCATTGATTCTGCAATGGAGAAGCATTTGAAAAATGCCACCATTTTCAAACGTACTTCCAAAACAATCCAAAATGAACTCTTAGACTGCATGCTCACAGTGGCCAGGGATTTCATTATTGAGGAGTTAAAGAGCACTGAATATGTGGCTCTTCAGGCTAATGACACAGCACATGTGTCAAATCACTGCTAGTCAGTACTCATTTATCAGTACATTCATAGCAGAGGCTCAGCTGTAGAGCGTTTTTTTAGTTTTACACAGTTGCAAGAATCTTGTGCAGAAACCATTGCCACAGCATTGCTGCAGCAGTTGAATGCTGTTTTCCCACAGGACACTGGTAAATAGAAAGTGATTGCTCAGATGATGGTGCGAGCGTGATGCATGGGCAGCATGAGGGGGGGTCTAAAAGAGGATACAGGACATATACCCAAATGCTGATTATGTACACTGCTATGCACATCAGCTAAATCTGATAATGCAACAAGCTGTGTCTGAAATAAAGAAGGTTAAAGTATTTTTTGCAGATTTGGGTGGATTAACAGTCTTTTTTTCATCATTCCCCTAAAAGGACAGAGATTCTGGATATGATGGTAAAGAGCAGACTCCCCAGAGCACCTGCCATGTGCTGGAACTTTAATGTTAGGACAGTAAATGTAGTTTATGAGCACCAAGAGAATGTGACTGAGTGCTTCAGCCACATAAGAAGTGGTAATTTTGATGCCAGTGCAAGTTGTGAGGCATGGGGATTTGCTAGAAAGTTGGAAGAGGATAGGAAGTTCCTTTACTTCCTGTTTTTATTCCATAAAATAATGCCTCACATTAAGGTGCTTTATAATCAACTGCAAAAGAGAGATTGACTCTGTAGGTGTTCAGTCATTTACTACAGAGTTTGTCAAGAGCATCAGTAGAGTGAGAGACTCTATTAAGAATCTGCGCTCCAAATTGCCAGAGCAGTCCCAGATCCCAAGAGGTAGCACTATAGACAGCCTGGATCAAATTGCAGTGGAAGTTTGCGATATCATAATTTTGCATGCGAATGAACAATTTGTATTCACAAAGCACCTAGTGAGAGCAACATTATTACAGGGGCTTTTTGCAGCACATAACCAACCCTTTTCAATGATAGGGATGGGCGAACGCGGTTCGGAAGTTCGGAGTTCGGCCCGAACTCGAACTGTTCGGACAACCGAACTCGAACCCGACCATGAACATACTGAACAAACCGAACACCGAACGGCAAAATGGCCAAACAGTTCGGTCAGTTCGGATCGCGTTCGGATCGCGTTCGGGTGGCAAAAAAAGGTTCACTGGAAGGTCAAACATTACAGGGAGGTGTCAGTCACTGAGAAGCAGACTTCCAGGAACCAGGGGTGGAGAGGCTTGCAAGAAACAAAACTAATTATCTGCCTCCCCACTTCCCAACACCTTCTGAGCTAGTCACTGTTCCTGAACAGCAGGTGTTGAGTAGGATTTTTAGATTGCTTTAAGTTTCATTTCACTTTTGTAATGAAA
>QEPC01009441.1:1149532-1164102 GCA_003113815.1 Sphenodon punctatus | reverse complement strand
GTCTGTGTAGTTATTAGATAATCCATTTACTTCATAGCATTTAGAATAGTTAATAGCGGTTAGATTTAGTGTAGACAGATATATATAATATTAAATTTAAAAAAATAAGAAAACCCCATATAAAAACCAAAAAACCAAATAAAGAACAAAAGAAAACCCAATAAAAAACCAAAAAAACATATAAAAAACACACAAAAACCCCATAACAACACTTCCCGAACGGCCGAATGGACGAACCGAACAGCCGAACAGTCGAACCGAACAGCCGAACGGCCTAACCGAACAGCCTGTTCGGACGAACGAACCGAACATCCGAACCCGAACTCGGCGAACGAACCAAATGAATGAACCGAACGAACGAACCGAACAAATCCGAACCGAACGAACAAACCGAACGGATGAACCGAACGCAGCCGAACCGAACGGCCGAACCCGAACCATGATCTGTTCGCCCATCCCTATTCAATGAAACAGTGGATGCCTACCCTATGCTACACAAAGACAGACTGAGGACGGAGCTTTCTGTCTTGCATGAGAAGAAAGACCTGTATGGTATAAAGGATGCCTCAGAGCTACTTCATACATTGCTGGACAACAATCTGCAGGACAGCTTTGCTGAAACTTTGAATCTGGTGAGAATTATCATCACAACACCAATGACAATGGTGGAATATAACACTCTTTCTCAGCTCTACAGGGAATAAAAACTTTCCTGAGGAACATGATGACAGCAGAAAGACTGAACACCTTGGCAATGTTGTCAATAGAAAAAAAGTTGATTCAGTGAATGCCTGACTTCAACCACAGGACAATTGAACTGTTCGCACATCTCAAAGACTGTTGGGTACCTTTGCTATACAAGCGATAGACCTGTGTGAGTGTTTGTGTATGGAGTGCGTGAGAAACCCTTTGAGGTGCTTGGCTGGTGAGGCAAAGGAGCTGGGAGGAGGAGAGTTTGAGTTCTTGGCTAGTTTGTGTGTGGGTGTCTTTGGTTGTGGTTTAGGTTGTGTTTGTGGGAGGGTTTGGTTACTGCTGTGTGTTTAAACCATTTCCTTGAGTCCAAGATCTGTATTCAGTGTGGGTTTTTTTTTATTGCATATTATTATTAAGCATTTATAGAGCACCAGCAGTGTACCTGGCTGGTGCTTTACAGTTGTTGGGAGACAGGTCCCTGGCCCAGTGGGCTTACAATCTAAGGACAAGGATGAGGGGAGCACAGGAAGAGACACACCCATTCAAATTTGTAGAGATTTTTTTAAACATGGGCAACCGAGGAGGTAAACTTTCATATTAACTTCAAAATTTGGGTTGGCTAGGCTCTGCTTCGCTTACTGTTGGCTAGGCTCTGCTACTATTGGCTCTTCCTACCGTTGGTCTGGCCCCTCCCACCTCTGGCACCACCCTGTGCCCCAACAACCTTGGAACTCACCAGCCGCCACTGGCATGGGTGAGTGAATCTGTGTCTCATAAGAGGTAGTTCTCTGCACGCTATCATCGCCCATTGCTGGGCTTTGATCCCCCTCAGCAAAGTCTGTTATTTCCTGAGGAAGGCAGGTCTACAGCACCAAAGCTGAACCGCTTGCATGGTGTGGTGTGCCACACTACCAGTCACAGTTTGCACAAGAGTCTATCTCTGCCTTGCAATCTTATGGAGGCAATGACAGGAGAAGACTTGGATCTGCTGCACAGCTGCTACATGGTTATGCTGAGCAGCAGTAACAAGCAGCTTGAAGTTCTCAGGATCCATGGCTGCATTATAGGCATCCATGAAGTCTGAAGACCATGAGCCAAATATTTTGAACAGCTTAAAGCACAGGGTGGCTACCTAGCTAGGACTGGCTGTGTGCCACAGGTATCCAAGTATTTGCTCATGATTGACTGCCTCCTGGGGTGATTGTAGCCTGGAAGCAAAAAACAGATGGTGTGGCTTGTTCTTCCTTTAATTTGCTGTGACTGTGCATCATGACATGAGTTAGGATATTGGGAGAGGGTCGGTGGGCGGAGTGCTGCGGGAAAGAATACCTGCTTGTCTATTAGAGTTGTCAGACTAAACCTGGGAGTGGGGATGAGTGTTGGCTGCCCATAGGCACAAGGACTACGCACACTGGGTGGTCATTTAATAGCACTGCACACTGAAACATGTGAGTGGGTGGTGAGTGGGTGTTGCACAGACCGAACCCAAACTCCAGCAGGCTGTCATCTCATTGGAAACACACCTTGTCTACCAAACACTATCCATGACTGAAAATGGGTACTCTCATATCTGATTTTTCTGTTATTCCATTTCTGTAAGGAGGAGCTGGCAATGCGGGGGGTGGGGTTGGGCCCACAGCCGGGGGACCCGACAGGGGCAGAGGCAGCGTCCGATGCCCCGGGGGCAAGGGCATAGGTTAGAGCAGGGAACGGGCGGTGACAAGAGAAGATTAAGGACGGCCCTGGCAGCGGATCCAGGGGGCGTGGTTCCAGTGCTGGGGATTACCGCAGGGATAGACAGAGGGGGCGGGGCTCCTGCACCACGACGTTCGACGCGGTTGTGTGAACGCAGGGAAGGAGGGGCAAGAGATAGATAAGGAGGGGTAGAAGGGACACAGCGCTGCCAGAGAACAGCAGCGCTGTGATACTGGCCCCGAGCGAATTGAAGAAACAGGAAGTGACTGAGAGCGGTGTGCATGGTGAGTGTTTGCGAGTGTGACAGGGTGAGAGCAAGTAGTGAATGACAGCGTTAGAGTGTGAGTAGCATGAGTGCGTTTGGTGAGCAGTGTGGTGAAGCAAGTGGTATCACCTCCCCCTTTGGACCCCCTACCTGTCTGGGCCCCCTCCTCCCTGGAACAGTGTGTTTGTAAAACCCCGCCCAAGCAGTCCTGGTAAGGTTTCCCCTGTGCTCCCTCACTGCCCCATCACAGCTCCCCTTCCCTTTCCCATGTTCTTGCACCAGTAGCGGAAGGGTTTGGGCTATACAAGGTGTGTTGAAAGGAGGGGTCTCACGTGAGGTTGCGTTCCTCCTCCACCCCAATGATGACACGGCCTCGCCTCTCTGGAGGAGCTATGGGCCAACTTCTATCCTGAGGGGTTGTTTTCCCAGAGTTACTCGTGTGAGACCCCATAGCGTGCACTTAGAAGTGATTCTAGGGTGTGGATTGTGGTGGCATCCATGGTTCCTTGTCCTTCATACCCTCCCTACCCTAACAATTTCAGGGTTTTTTCTTCTAGTTTTCTGGTTAAGTTATGTTAGTTTTTTAGTCATTTCAGTTATCATTTTCAGCAATTGCACATGCATTTCAAATATTGCCAAAATGGAATAGCCAAAATACCAAAATAAACAAAATGAAAAACCAAAACAAAATAACCAAAACACACATTCAGCAACACACAAATAGGTATCAGTTATTAACCCACCTCCCATTTCAGTTTGATTACTAAAGATCTGATAGGTTTAGCCTATTTTGGGGGTATGTTTCAGCTCTGACTTTTCCCTCATTTCTTTTCAGTCTCCTCATTCTTTTCCCTTGCTTTTTTTCCACTGCATTAGACTATAGCTATTTGGTACTGGGACATGCAGGAATGTGTGTAAAAGACAGAGGGGGAATGGAAGGGACAAGTTTCCCACGGAATTTTTTGGTGCAGGGGACAGGTGCCATGCCCTTTATTTTGTGAATTAGAGCCCAAATCAAAAATAAATGAATAAACAAATTAATGTCATAACTAAATGGAGTTTCAGATTTTGCAGCGGTGACCACAAGATGGATTTGAATAGTCATTTGTAGAAAAAAATATGCAAAGTATCTTTGCAAAAATGCAATGGCATGTTTATTTCAGCCCTAATTATAATTAAAGCACATGGTAGACGAGACCCATGAACAGAGTGCTTGTGGAAAGATCTCCTGCTAGGTATCTAGCTGGGGCCATGTTATGACACAGCTCTACCAGTGACTAACCCTCCCCGTTGGAGCACTCAGCCAATCTCAGCAGTGACAATGTCTCTTTTTCTCCATCCAGGTCTGCGGTAACATCATTGATCTTGATGCAGATGAGCTGATCTCAAAGGCCTGCTCCACATACAACCTTCTCATAGAACACAAGGATAAGGTGCTTTTCTGGCTGTGGGGTAGAGGGCAATAGCAGGATAGGGGGCAATGGAAGAACATCTTGTATCTATCACTTCCCTCATTATCTTCACAGGTTCCACATGAGTTCAAGGACTTCTTCGGTCAGCTGCAGCAATAGAATAACCCCAGTAAACTTGCACGCATGGCCTGGAGTGGTTTTCTTCAAAGTCTAGGAGGGAAGAAATGGGGACAGGGACATTTAGTTAATTCTGATAATGCCAAAGATGTAAAAGAGTCATGTGGGTGATTTTTCCCTGTACACTGAGTCTGTTCACACAAGGATCTAATCAGGGTCCATACCTAGGGCTGAAATGAGATTTTGCCAAAATAGGAAATCTCACCGAAATCCCGGTTCCCAACACTGTCTCAGTTGAATCAAGAACATCTCAATACTCAGTAATGTCTCGACTGACATTTTATTTCTCAATTTATTATTTTATTTTGATTTTATTTATTTTATCAATTTATATCCCGCCCCTCCTGAAAAAAGCTTGGGGCAGCTTTACTGACTTTCTGTTTACCAGGATCCCGTTTACCGCTTTGCTGTCCATTTCAAATCCCGAGAGGGAATACTGATGGAATACTGCATTTTTGCACTGCATTTTCCTTTGTACTTCCTTGTCCCTCATTGGCTGGTACACAGATTCCTTTACTAATCTGCAATCCAGTTACAGATTGGTCAATGTATAGGGAACAACATAGAACAACAATACTGATTGAAGGCACTGGAGTGCTGTTTAAGGGGTATTGGGGAAAGGTTAAGGGGTGGGCTATTTCCACAGTGATTGGCTCAGAAATGTGGAAACAACAAACCCAGAAGTAAAACGGTACCCTCAGTGATGTGGTAAGTAGTAAAGAACAGTACACAGTAGACAGTAAGCAGAAAGTCGGGAAATCAGGTCGCTATCTCACAGTATTGCAAGAATCGAGAAATTGAATCAGTATTGGGAAACGGTTGGGAAATTGATCCCAGTTCCCAATCTGGAAAAATTTCTTGCAAGCAGCAATTTAGCTGCTTGTTTCAGCCCTAGCCATAGCCTTTTAACTGACCCCACCGTTCTGATTACACAAGCAGCAAGGCGAATGAGTGATTGTGACTGCTCACAAGTGCATATTTCAAGACTGGAGATTGTTAATGCACAGTTCAGTTCATCTGAAGAGATGCAAAGGCCAAGGTTGTTTCCTTTGATTAGCAGCCACCTGTGTGAATGAGCCCAGTGCTGTGCTGTGAGAGGAGGGTGCAGAGAAGGAAAGAGACATATTGGGGCAGGTGGGAGGACTGCAACCAGAATGCTTTGAGCTGAGCAGATCCCCACTATGGAAACTGAGGTCTCTAGGGCTGCTCTAATTCATACCCCTGTGAGCTTCCAGCTTCCCAGAGCACCCCAGAAACCCGATGACATGAATGTGTAGATAATCTAGCTGAAATCTTTGTAGTGAGCAATTTGGAGGAAGTAGCTTTGTAACAAGGCAGCACCCTTTTGGGTAAGCCCCCGTAGGATTCCTACTAAGTCCAAAAGCACTTTCTCCCACCAAAGTGTGCTTTATTTACACACATGGCACACTTCGGTGGAGAAAGTGCTGTTGGACTGATTCTGGGTAGGATTCTTGTTGGACTTATAAAATCCTTCATCTTCCTCTCTCTATATATACATTATAAACACAAACACACACACACATGCAGAGTACAGTCCATGCACCACTAAAACCTTCCCCCTTCTGGGAGGCAGGACACAGTAAAAGAGGTCCCCTGGCCTGGCACACTCCCTGCTGGCCAGTTCTTCTCTCATTTGGTGCCCTCTGAGGTAATCTCCCTCCTTTAGACAGGCTCCTCTTCTTAGGCTTCATTCCCTTCTGAGAACCCCTGGCCTGGCCAACCCTTTGCCAGACAAGGTCCCAGGGGGTATAGCACTGTGTACACCAGGGCCTTTGGGCAGGCTCATAAGTAGTGGCATATTGAGTCAGACCAATGGTCCATCAAGCCCAGTATCCTATCCTCTGACAATGGCCAATCCCAATCACATGGGAGAAGAACCAACAGTCACAATGGCCAATCCATTCCCCATTGTTCACTCCCAGCTCCCGACAGTAAGAAGTTCATGCGGAAGCTACTTGGTTAATAGCAATGAAAGGGCCAACTCTCTAAGAACGAATCCAGTCCTTTTTAAAACCCAGCTATACTACTGACCCTAACAACACCCTCTGGCAACAAATTCCATAAGTTAATGCATTGAGTGAAAAAGTACTTTCCTTTATTTATTTTAAATCTGTGGCAGCTAGTTTCATGGAGTGTCCCCTAGTTCTAGTACTATTTGAGAGGGTAAATAATCATTCCCTGTCTACTCGTTCCATACCACTCAAGAGTTTATAAACCTCTCTCATGTCCCCTCTCAGTCTTCTCTTCTCTAAGCTGAAGAGACCCAGCTTGTCAAGCCTCTCTTTGTATGGAAGCTGTTCCATACCCTTTATCATTTTCATTGCCCTTCTCTAGTTCAGCTTCAGCTATGTCTTTTTTGAGATGGGGTGACCAGAACTGCACTCAATATTCCAGGTGCGGTCGCACTATCTATTTGTATAGAGGCATTATGACATCCTCAATTTTATTCTCTATCCCTTTGCAAATAACTCCTAACATTCTGTTCGTTTTTTGATCGCTGCCGCACATTGGGCTGAGGATTTCAGTGTATTGTCCACGAAGTGCCGTTGGCGGATGGAGGCAGTGGAGGTGGCTACCAGGGATATTATCATTCTTGAAGAGCACCCCTGCGTGGTGACAGAGGATGGGACATTGCCCCGCCCCCTCCCCCTACGTGGGAGGGAGTGGGGGTGAAGATATTGATTGACCGATGAAGGAGTAGGGTGGGGTTCTGTGTTTCTGGTGTGGGAAATTTTAATATTGGAGGGGTGGTATTTTGGGGGTTTGGGTGTGGTGTCAGGGGTTGCTGACCTCCCTCTGGTGGCAGGAGAGGGAGGTTAGGGGGTGGTGTGGAGGGGAACCCCTGGTGTGAGCAGGGGCGATCCTTCGAGGGGGTGAGGGTTGCCCGCCGGTGGCAGAGGAAGGTAGGGGGGTTTAGGGGGGGTTCCTCTCGCCAGCCCGTCGGGGCAGCCTATGGAGGGTGGGTGTCTAACGAGGTTCTCTGAGGAGGGGATGGGTTCCACAGCTATCGGGATTGTTACGAGTTGGGGGAGATATGGTCCAATGAGGAGGTGTGTTCCATCAGTGAGGAGGGAGCGGTGCCTTGTGCCCGTTCTCCTCTTGACCCACCATGCAGGTAGGTTGTGGGTCAAGGACCGGGAGACCCCAGGCCTTGGTCTGGTGCTGCTGAATATGAGGTTGGTTGTCAATAAGTCATCTACCATCCAGGAGTTAATCCCGGAGTCGGACGCCGACCTCATGTGTATTACAGAGACCTGGCTGGACAATGAATCGGGCCCTATTCTGGCCGATCTTGTTCCAGCTGGGTTCTCTGTGCAGCATCAGCCGCGGCTGGAGGGACAGGGGGGCGGTGTAGCCATTGTTATTAAGGATGCATTGTCTTTTAGGAGATATCCGGTGCAGGCTCCACCAGGTGTTGAGTGTCTCCATCTTGTGTTGGATTTGGCTGGGGACAGATTAGGGGTGCTGCTGGTGTACTGTTCACCCAACTGCCCGGCGGCATCCCTACATGGTCTTGCTGATCTGGTGTCAGATGTGATGCTCAGGACCCCTAGATTGGTGGTCCTGGGGGACTTTAATATCCACACTTACACCAATCTTGGAGGAGCGAGGCATGAGTTCATGGTCTCGATGACAACCATGGGCCTGTCCCAAATCATCTGTGGCCCCACACATGAGGAGGGACATACACTGGATTTGGTTTTCTGCAGTGGCCTTGAGGCGGGGGTCAGTTAATAGGAGTTAAGGGGGTAGAGTCTTTGTCATGGTCTGACCATTACCTCCTTAAGGCATGCATCCTGCACATGTTAGCCCCCGGCAGATTGTAGGACCTATTAAATCAGTCCGCCCCCGGAAACTTATGGAACCAGATTGGTTCTGGAATGCTCTGGGGGAATTTACCCTGGACTTTGACACCCGCTCAGTCGATGATCTCGTAACCTTCTGGAACACCTTGTTGGCTGAGACCATTGACAGAGTGGCTCCCAGGTGTCCGCTGCCCTCCTGAGTCTCCCACAGGTATCCTTGGTTTACTGAGGGCCTGCGGTGTTTGAAGTGGGAGAGCAGGTGGTTGGAGCGACGGTGGCACCAAAATCGCGACCAGTATGATCGATCACAGCATAAAAGCAGTTTAAAGGCCTATGCTGTGGTGGTGCAGGCAGCAAAGAAGCAGTTCTTTGCTGCTCTTATTGCATCTGCAAAGTCACATCCAGCAGAGCTTTTCCCGGTGGTGAAAGACTTGGTCAGTCCTGCCTGCCTCCACCTGGACCTGGAGCAATCCAGTGACCACTGTGACCGGTTTATCGAGTACTTTGTAGATAAGATCACTCGCATTCGCCACAATTTCGGTACCACAGTTAATGCAGAGGATCATCTTGGGGCTATGGATGCCCCGTCCTGTCCTGTTTTATGGGATCAGTTTCAGATGGTGGTGCCTGCTGATGTGGAGTCCTTGCTGGGATCTGTTCATGCCACTACTTGTGAGCAAGATCCATGCCCGTCCTGGCTGGTGAAAGCTAGCCAGGAGACGTTACGGCCGTTGCTGGCTGGGGTGGTTAGTGCCTCCCTTCGGGAGGGCAGGGTGCCTGACTGCCTAAAGGAGCCTGTGGTTAGACCCCTGCTCAAGAAACCATCTCTTGACACTGATGTTCCTGCCAGTTATTGGCCAGTCTCTAACCTTCCCTTTTTAGGGAAGGTCATTGAACGGGCTGTGGCACGGCAGCTCCAGGAACACCTGGACCGAACCGGTTTCCATGATCCCTCCCAGTCTATATTTTGGCCTGGGTATGGTGCAGAGATGGCATTGGTGGCCTTGGTTGACGATCTCCGTCTGGCATTGGACCAGGGTCGTCAGACCTTACTGGTCCTGCTAGACCTTTCGGCTGCATTCAACACAGTCAATCATGAGGTGTTGGTGACTTGCCTGTGGGACCGTGCCGGAATAGGTGGAATGGTCTTGGATTGAATTCGTTCATTCCTGGCCAGGAGAAATCACCGGGTGGTCTTGGGGGAGTGTATGTCTTCCCCCCGAGACCTCACGTGTGGAGTCCCTCAGGGTGTCATTCTGTCCCCCCTCTTGTTTAACATCTATATGCAGCCGTTAGAGGAGATCATGAGGAGGTTTCAGGGCATGCAGTGTCATCAGTATGCTGATGACACTCAGCTCTACCTCCCTTTTTCCGTCAACCCAGGCCATGCAGTCTCCTTATTTTCCCAGTGCCTGTCATCTGTGGGGGCTTGGATGAGGTCGAGCCATCTGCAATTGAATCCTGACAAGACGGAGGTGATGTTGGTGGGCGAGGGCTTGGGAGGCTAGGGGTGGTTGAATTTTCTCTTGTTGGGGGGATTCCCCCCCCATGGTCTCTCAAGTGCGGAGTCTGGGTGTGCTCCTTGATTCACGGCTCAGCTTGGAATCTCAGGTTGTGGCCATGGCGGGGAGTGCGTTTCGGCAGTTACATCTTGTCCAGCGGCTTCGGCCATATCTCTCAGACTCCGACCTCACCACTGTCATCCATGCCTTTATCACCTTGAGGCTGGATTACTGTAATGCGCTCTACGTGGAACTGCCTGAGAAGCTGGTCCGGAGGCTGCAGCTGGTGGAGAATGCCGCAGCCCGTCTCCTTACGGGGGTGGGTTGCAGGGAGCACATGACACCAGTGTTCTGCACTGGCTGCCTATAAAGCACCGGGTCAGGTTCAAGGTACTGGTTTTAACCTTTAAAGCCCTTCATGGCCTGGGCCCTGCTTATCTGCAGGACCGCCTCACTCCCCATGTGCCCGTGCAACCCTTGAGATTGTCCATGGGAGCCTTTTTGGAGGTTCCCCGGGCGGGTGGCCACCGATGTTAGATCTTTTTCGGTGGCTGCCCCTGTGCTGTTCAATTCGCTCCCGGAAGAGGCTCGGCTGGCTCCCACTCTCCAGCTGTTTTGGCGTATATGTAAGACCTGGCTGTTCCATCAGGCTTTTGGCGAGGGGTGGGGTGGGGGGATTTTCCCCACATAATGCATTTTAAAATTGTTTTAAAATTGTATACTGTTTTAATTAATGTTGTTCGCCGCCCCGGGCTGCCCTGTGGGCAGGAGGGGCGGGATATAAATTTTAAATAAATAAAAATCACTCCCAGATCCTTTTCCTAAATGGTAACTCCTAGCTTACTACCCAGCATTGTGTACTCACAGTTTGGGTTATTTTTCCCTATGTGCATCACTTTGCACTTGTCCACATTAAATCTCATCTGCCATTTAGATGCCCAGGCACCCAATCTCATAAGATCCTGTTGCAGTTCTTCACAGTCTACTTGTGTTTTAACTACCTTGAATAATTTGGTGTCATCTGCAGATTTGATCACCTCACTCTTAACGCCCTTTTCCAGATCATTAATGAATACATTAAACAGCACCGGTCCCAATACAGGGGAACACCACTTTTTACATCTCTCCATTGTAAAAACTGACCATTCAGTCCTAATCTTTGCTTCCTATCCTTTAATCTTCGCTTCCTATCCTTTAACCAGTTACCGGTCCAGAGTAAGACACTACCTCCTATCTCATGACTTTTTAATTTTCTCAAGAGTCTTTTATGTGCGACCTTATCAAATGCTTTCTGGAAATCCAGGTACACTATATCTACTGGGTGTCCCTTGTCCACATGCTTATTTACACCTTCAAAGAATTCCAACAGATTAGTGAGGCATGCCTTCCTTTGCTAAATCCATGTTGTCTCTCCCCATTAAGCCATGTTTATCTACATACCCAGCAATTCTGTTCTTAATGATAGTTTCCACCATTTTGCCTGGCACAGATGTCAAGCTTACTGGTCTCTAATTTCCAGGATCACTTCTGGATCCCTTTTTAAATATCAGGGTTACATTTGCCACCCTCCAGTCCTCGGGTACAGTGGCAGATTTTAGCGAGAGGTTACATATTACTAACAGTAAGTCTGCAATTTCATATTTGAGTTCCTTCAGAACTCTGAGGTGAATACCATCTGGTCCTGGTGATTTGTTAGTATTTAGTTTGTAAATTTGCTCTAGGACCTTCTCCAGAGTTACGTTGATTTGTGACAGCTCTTCCAATTCATCAGTTACAAAGTGAGTTTCAGTCATTGGTATCTCCCCAACATCCTCTGCAATAAAGACTGAAGCAGAGAACTCATTCAACTTCTCTGCAATGTCTTTTTCCTCCCTAAGCACCCCTTTCAGCCCCTGGTCATCTACCAGCCCAACTGACTCTCTAGCAAGCTTCCTGCTTCTGATGTACTTGAAACAGTTTTTATTATTAGTTTTAGCATCTTTAGCAAGTTGCTCCTCAAATTCCTTTTTGGCCTGCCTTATTAACTTTTTCCATCTACTTTTGCAACACTTATGCTTTTCCCTATTTACCTCATTGGGACTCTCCATTTTTTAAAGGATGCCCTTTTGGCCCCAATAGCCTCCTTCACCTCACCATTTAGCCACACAGGCAGACATTTGGTCTTCTTCCTACCTTTCTTAATTTGTGGAATACATTTAATCTGAGCTTTCAAGAGGGTGTTTTTAAATAGTCTCCATGCTGCCTGTAGACATTTAATTCTTGCAACTGCTCCTTTAAGTTTCCCGCTAACTAGTTTCCTCATTTTTACATAGTTCCCCTTTCTAAAGATATATGTTACCACAGTGGTTTTTATTTGGCATTTTCCTGCCCGTGAGTATTTCAAATTTGATTATATTATGATCACTATTGCCCAGCAGCTCCAGCACCATTACCCCCCGCAGTAAATCCTGCAAACCACTTAGGACTAGATCCAGATTGGCTCCTTCTCTTGTTGGTTCCAGGACGAGTTGCTCCAGGAAACAGTCATTTATGACATCTAGAAATTTTATCTCTGCATCCCGCCCCAAGGAGACATTCACCCAGTCAATATGAGGGTAATTGAAATCGCCCATTATTACTGCATTTCTGACTTTAGTAGCCTGTCTAATCTCCCTTAGCATTTCACAGTCAGTCTCACTGTCCTGGTTAGGAGGAAAATAGCATAGGCCCACTGCTATACACTTCCCCATTATACATGGAATTTCTATCCACAGAAATTCCAGAGTACCATTTGCTTCCTTTACAATATTAATAATCCTGCTTGACCCAATGTTGTCTCTAACATATAGCACCACCCCACCACCAGCTCGATCTGCTCTATCATTTCGATATATTTTGTATCCTGGTAATATCATTTTCCATTGGTTGTCCTCATTCCACCAGGTCTCTGAGATTCCTATGATGTCTATATCCTCAACGCAATACACTCTGTAGCTCCCTGGCCCCTTCCACTGAACCTTCCAGGCAAGCTTCTACCCCTGAGACAGAACGCTCTAAGCTTCCCCTTGCCTCTCCCTGGTAGTCTTCCAGCCCAGCCTTCAGTACACAAAGCTTCTGATCACCTGATCATCCCCAACCACTCTCATGCCTCAGTTAGACCTAGTAGCCCCTGCTGAGCTGCTCAAGGCCTTTAACTGAGTCTCAGGAAGCCCAGCAATCCCATCGGATTTAGCTCAGGCTTGAAATGTTTGTGCATAGCAGTGCAATGGGGTGATGTGAGCAGACTGTTTCAAGCCTTGAAAGGTATATGATACTGCTAGATTCTGTGCTAATCACAGGGAATTAAGTGGTGAGCACATCTGTTGAGATTGCATCTTATTCTCAACCAAGAAGCACCTCAGTGGACAAGGCCTGTGCTGCTCCACCTGCTGTGGGCCATCTTTCTGCCATGGCAGTACTCCACTGTGTTCCACTGCTGTTGTGTTCTGGTGGAAAGCAACCCTATTATGTATTCAGCTTAATCCTGTCTGGTCACTGTGAGGGTGATATCCATTTAAGATCCTGCTTGTTTGTCAGCTCTCTCTAACCTTGCAGAAGTACATAAGTTGTTACATTTATTCTGGAGGGCAGTCTCTTTGAACAATGGATTTGGAATCTGTTCCCCGAAGTTGGGGAGTGGACTGGGGAACTGCTGGCAGGCGTCGAATGACAGCTGGACACCGGGTTACTGAGGGCGAGTGCTGGTTAGCGACAGTAGTAGGAAGCGCCGCCAGCTGTGGTCCAATGACAGGCTCAGCCTCTAACAGGGGAACTGCCGGCAATAGTCGGACCACGGACGCCATCTCTAGCTGGACCGTAGCCTCAGACCCTGACAGGAGGGTGGCTGGCGATAGCCAGGCAGAGGCTTCAGGTCCCAGGTGGAGGGCTACCGGCGATGGCCAGGCAGCGGCTTCAGGCCCCGGGTGGAGGGCTACCAGCAACGGCCGGGCAGCGGCTTCAGGCCCCGGGTGGAGGGCTACCGGCAACGGCCGGGCAGCGGCTTCAGGCCCCGGGTGGAGGGCTACCGTCAACTGCCGGGCAGCAGCTTCAGGTCCCAATGGGATGGCAGGCTCTGACCCCAGCTGGGGGACTGCTGTCGATGGCCCGGCAGCAACCTCCAGCCTCGACTGTATGGCAGGTTCAAATTTCAGCTGGAGCATTGCTGGTGACAGCCAGACAGCAGCTCAAGTCCCAGCTGGGCAGCCGACTCAGGCCCTGGCGTGGGGGCTACCGATGACGGCCGGACAGCCGTCCCAGGCCTCGGCTGGACGGCTGACTCATTTCCTGGCCAGGGAGCGGCTAGCAACGGCCAGGCAATGGACTCAGGCCCCGGCTGAACAGCATGATCAGCCCGTTCGAGCTGGACTATGGGCGTTTATAGACGAGACAAAAAAGGCGGCTGATCCTTTGATCAGCCGCCTTTCTTGCCGCTCGTCTACTTGCTTTCCCTGCTTTTTAATCCGCGTCGGAGGGGGCAGGTGAGCCTGCCCCCTCCGACGTGGGTTCCCGAAGTGCCGGCTTTACGCCGCACTTCCTGACTCCGCGGCGAGTGCGCATGCGCCTCGCACTCTGCGCCGTGTCTGAACATCAGACACGGCATGCAGAGGCTGCGTGGGTAGAGAATCTGGTGTTCAGCGATCCCGCTTGTAAGTGGGATCGTTTATAAACGCCCTATGAGATCTAGATCCCGGGCTGGCATTGACACTCGAGGACTTGTCTCTGGTGAGGTAGGGACCAGGGTTTCCACCAAGGTGGTAGATGTTGGTGGAAACCCATCACCCCTTTCACCTATTTCTTTCTGTAGCTTCTGCAGTGAGGCTTCCAACGCATGTAGCCTTGCTTGGGCCGGTTGGTACTCAAGTTCCTTCTGCTGCAGAGTCGCTTGCAAGTGCGTGCATTCCTCCACTGCAACTTCTCGAAGGTGCCTTTCTTTATCATACAGTGAATGGAGCCTTGCAATTTCTGAGATAAGATGTACGGC
>QEPC01009441.1:1128265-1138884 GCA_003113815.1 Sphenodon punctatus | reverse complement strand
GGTTGGGGGCCACTGAGCACTGAAACGGAGTGATTTGGGGAGCCAGAGCACTGAAATGAGGGCCAGTACCCCCACCAGTGGCAGTCTCCCCCCTGCCAGCCCCCCATAACCTCCCACTCACCCCTGCCAGGCTGCTGAGGATCTGAGTCTGGGGACTCAGCTCTGCTAGGCCCCAAATCTGGTGCACTCTGCCCGCCCCAAGCCACACACCCCATAAACCACGCCCCCTTGGCCTGTTTCCGGCCCGCCGGCGGCTTTGCCGCTGGCACAAGGCCACTAAGACTATATTTTTTGGGGCCACTTTGATTTCCCAATCCGCCCCTGCTTGGTAGGGGAGGAGAGGCCAGTGTGTGCCACCATGCTGCTGGGAAACCTGTAGCACAGCAACGATGTCCAGCTGTTGGTGAATGACCCCCATTCTGTGGGTGATGGCTTCAGTTTCCTGACCCATTACATGAGGGTGTTGGGGCAACGTTTTGGGGCCTAGGACAATAGGCATGCCATGGAGCTCAGTTTCACACCCCACTGCTGACCTCACCATGGGCCCCCACCCGCCGTTGTGCTGCCATGGGAGTCCTGGGAACTTGCTGTTGCTTTCCAGGTGGCCGGTCATCAGGAATTCAGTCTTGGCCTCCAGGCCTGTGGGCCATATGTAGCGAGCTGCTATACCTGTGTCCATCTGCATGCCCGTGGAATCACTTGCTTTTGATCTGAATGTCAGGCTCACTTTGGTGAGTTTGGCTTGCTCCCACCTGATGCCAGTGGCCCCTTTCCTGACCAGGCATCCCACAGTCCTGGAGAGGGCTGCCTTGAGAGCTGTGCTTAGTCGTTTGGATGTCGGAACAGCTGCTGCCACAGGACACCCCCTCCTGTCCCGCTTCATGGTGGATGTCCATATGTGTGCCCATGGCTACCGGCGGGACCTCTTCTCCTGGGATGGTGTAATCCAGGGGCCCTTGTATTCTGAGCACCCAGCAGCAGTACCGTGATCCTACCTTTGACCAAAGCACTTTCACCACCTGAGAAGGTCAGAGCTGAACAGGGAAGCCTGGAAAAGAGGTCTTGAAGCAGAAGGCAAAACTAAGCAGCAACTAAAGCAGATGATCCAGGAGTTTGAAATGAGCATGAATGGAACGGATGGAAATGGAGCGGGGGCAGTGAATCCCCCTCCGGACCCCTCTCCACCCAACCAAGATGGAGATGCGCTGCTAAACATGCCTCAACACCCCCTTCCAACTGACTGGCAACCAGAGGGAGGAAGTTCAAACCCTGAACTCGAGATGGCCAGAATGAGGATGGAACATGAGCTCAGACTGGAGAAAATAAAACAGGAGGAAAATGACAAACAGCGAAGACACCAACTGGAGCTACTCAAAATGCAGGTAGACGCAGGAATCTAACCCACACTACCCTCTGGAAGCACCCCAGAAAGAGACAGGAGGCAACTAATCAGAGACTGTTCAGCACTTCTGCCCATATACAAAGAAAGTGAAAGCATTGATACATTTTTCACAACTGCCCAGAACATCTTTCAACGAGAAAAGATTCCAGATGACTTGTGGATCAATTTGGTGGTACCCAAGATCCCGGAGAAAGCAAAAGATGTGTACAACGTAAAGCTCAAGGAACACCAAATATTGACTTTTGAGGAATTCAAAAAAGCAGTTCTTGAGGAGTACAGAATCACTCCAGAAACCTTTCGCCTGAAACTACACAACTTTAAGAAGGGAGATGGTATGTCTTATTCAGATATGGGGGAAATGATAAATCAGTATGGAGTTAAGTGATTAGATGCACAAGGAAAGGCTACGAAGGGGCAAGTAATGGACCTTGTAATCCTTGAGCAATTCCTAAATAATTGTACCCCTAATCTCAAATCATACTTGCTTAATCAAGGGATCACGAACGTCAAACAGGCTGGGAGGAGAGCAGATGAGTATATTTCAAATGCTATCTCAGCTTATGGGGAAAGAAGGCCAAATAATGGGGGAAAGAAACCAAATTATGGGGGGAAATCCAAGCAAGGGTTTTACCATAAGCAGAATGGATACAACAATCCACAAACTGAACAAGTAAACTTAACCCAGAAAAAACTAAACAAGAATGGGGGTGGGGGGAGACAGGGATCATCCAGACTCCAAAGAACACACACCTCCAAATCCCCTACTAATGATTAAAGACAGTGCAATAATTATAAGCAAACGGGGCATGTGGTAAGAGACTGCCCCCCCAAAAGAGAGTTTAATAGGCCTAAAAGAGAGGATGATGAGACTATTGGGATTGTCAGTGCGAATTTTGTGTCTGTACTTCAACCAGTCCCCAGAAGGATTAATGATTGCTATACCATTCCTAACCAAACCACAAGAGATCAGTTACTACGAAAACCTGCTAAGATTAACACGGTAAACTGTGTTGGAAGATTGGGCAATGGTGCACACATGGTGATGGTACGGGAGGAGTTGATCCCAAAACATAAAATAAACACTCATAGAAAGGTTGTAGTATTCCTGGCAATGGGAATCAGAGCTATTTTGCCCACAGCCACTGTAGATTTAGAATGGGAAGGCTCAAAAGGACCAACCCAGGTGGCTGTACTACCCCAGAAGGGCACAAAATGAAATGTTGGTGAGAAATGCTATAAACACATGGATGCTGGAATGGAGGGTGGAAAGGGCCCAATCCCAGGAACATGGGGAGCCAGAGAACAACCCAGGAAGGGAGGGTGAGGGGCAACAAGACTCAGAGAGCCCTAAATAAGTTGCACCTCTACCCCTGAAACATGGGGAGACAGAGAACAACCCTAGTGGAGGGGAAGGGTTACAGGAAGGCTTTACAGAGCCTGCACCCCAACCTGTGAACTCCACTTAGGGACAGGAAAACCACAAAGAGGAGTCCCCAAACCAGCCAGAAGGCAGAGAAGGACAAGACTCAGGGAGTGAACTGCGTGATGTCTCACATGGGGAACTGAAGCAAATGGGTCAAACTGATTCTGAAGCCCAGGACTTGGCACCCCACCTTACACAGGAGGGACCAGATCCTGCAGAATCAAACTGAGTAACCAACACAGGGGGAGAGTTAGAGGCTGTAAATGCCCCTACTCAAACCAGGGAGTTACAGAATGACCTAGAGGTTTGTTGTCCTACCTTAAGAGAAGGAGGGAAGCAGCTAACTGAACCCAAGTGGATACAGGCAAGCTGGGAGGTGGAGGATTCTACCTTATGAGGTGGCAGGAATGTGCAGGAAACCCTTTTCGGGATGGAGGGGGGAACAAGGGATATCTCTCCCCCAGGGATAGAAATGCACCACCCTGTAATCCTAAAGGGGCATGAGCATCAGTCTAAGAGTGAACTGTGTGCCTCTGCCTTACCTAAGAAGTACCAGGGAAATGCTGCTGAAGTAGAGACTGGAGGGGAGGAAATGGTTAACAGTGTCCACAGTCACACCACTGCACTTGGTAAATTAAATCCTCCGAAGTTTGGTGTGGGGAGGTCTGAAGGGATACTTGGGGGTTCTCACACCCATGTCACAAAGTCAAACTCCCCAAAAGGAGAAAGATGGGATTATATGGACCCAGGGGATCCTGGAGGTACAAACAGAATGGGGGCAAGGCACAAGAGACGCTGCTGACAAACACCCCTCCACAGAAGCAGTTTTTGGCTGGGTGATTGATTTGAATGCAAAGACATCCACACACAGCATCACAGCCAAGGGGGAAATGCGAATGCCACATGATAACAATCTACGCAATGGGAACTACAGGATTACTTCTGGTGAAAAGTGTTTGGAAATGCAGAGTTACACAGACAACAGAAGGTGTAAAAGTGTCAATAGTGTAAAAGTTGTCACACTTACTCCACACTCCCATCTGCGTCTCCTAATACTGCTTCTGATCTACATTCTGGTTAGTCCAAATGGATCACACAAAGAAGTTATCACATGGGGAACAGACATACAGCCAGTAAGAAACAGGCTGCCAGATAATCTGGAAACATGGCCAAAGTTTGTGACTGGGGAACAAAGGTTGTTAACATGGCATTCCCACCCATTTGTCACAGTCTTATGCAAACACCTACTGATGTACCTTGAAGGGTATGGGTCACAGGATCACTCCACTATGACATGGTGGAAAACACGTGAACATGATAGCCCCACAGGGCTGACAGAGGGTTTGGAAAACCAAAGGTCTAACTTTAATAGGATTCAACCACATGGAAAGGAGGTAGGGAGGTTGCATATCCCTACACACACCAGTGAGACACACCAATCTCAGCATGTTACGGGACTCTGACGTGCCCACTTCACAATGCAATCTTACAGGGGGGCTGTCACCAAGAAACATAGGGCCACACACATGTAATACGGGACTACATGTAGACTACAAGTCTGGTCAATGTAATGCAAAAGGTTCCACATGTATGTAATGTTACAACCGAGAAATGTAAAACTCAAATTAGGGCTGTGACACATCACCAAGCTACAGGAAATGCAAAGAGATACCAAAAATGTGTATTTGTGAACACTGGCCAGACGGAACCCTGTGGTGATGTAGATGGACGTTTATTTTTCCTGGGTTGCCTACGTGTCACATTTCAGGTCTCCCCAAAAGCAGGAACAGAGACAAAGAAGGAGGAAGACTACTTAAAGAGGCAAGTGAGTCACCTTGAGAGTTCTCTCCCAGAACCATCTTGAGCATCTGTGCATACAAAAAGCTGCCAGCTAGCAAGGCTGAGAAGACATGAGGAGAGAGAGATGATTTCATGCTCTAGCAACTCTAAGTCTGGAGACCCAGTCGCTTATGCCAAAGGACTGAGAGAAACTTATGGACCTTTATAGGGTAAGATGCTTATTTAGGAACTCAACCAGTATAGATCAGGAATGCGTTATATTTACCTTTGATTTCTAGTAACCACTCTGTATCAACTATCTTGCTTATGTAATCAATAAACTTACTTCTTATCTTTATGAAGAAGGGTCTGTGTCTAACATTGGAACACAAGTGAGCAATAAGAGCCCTCAAGCTCTTGCAAACCCAGAGAGTAAAGAGTCTGTAAACGGGAAGGATCGGTCCCTTGAGTGACAAAAGATTTGTCCCTGTGGCAGACTTGAATTAGACAGAGAGAGAAACTAATTTGAGTGGGATGTGCACAAGGGAAACTGAGTCACTCAAACCTGGTAAAGTGGGGGTGCGGACCTCCAACCTGTGACATAGGGTCAGACATGTGTAACACAGGACTAATGGTGACAACCTCCACCATGGATCCCCGTTCCCCATGAGGAATGTGCGCTGTTGCTCCCCCATGGTCGTGCTGCTGGCTTTTGTTCACCTGCATGACCCATCCGCCTCCCGATCTGTGTCCTGCGGAGTGATCTGGGGGTCTACCTACTGATGCTTTCCTACCAGGTCTGACTTTTGGCCCATCAGACCCTGTTCTTCAGTTGCACTGCTCCTTCCTTGCACCGTGGGGTGTTCCCCACCTGTCTCTGCCATTAGCTCTTTCTGAACAGTGTGGCATCCTACCACTCCCTGTGCCAATAAACCTTGTCACTGTTTAGCTGCCTCTGTTTTCCTGATATGTCTGTGGGTGCTGGTGTCATCAGTGTGGTTGCGGGGGTGGGTGGGTTGGGACTTGAGGGCATTGGATCATTGTTGGGGTGGGATGGTTGCTCCAACTGGGTCACCATGCTAACAGCATACTGGGCGTGCTGCTGTTCTGGCTTCTTCTATGTGTGTGTCTGTTCCCCCTCCCCCATATGTGTGGGCTCCATTAATGTTGCAGCTGGTGGACTGCCCTACCAGTACGCTCTCGATCCTTCTCTCCTTTCATGCAGGGGGTTCTTAATGGGGGGGGCAGTGAGCGAGTGGTGTTGTTGCTTCTGGTCCTGCATGTGCTGCAGCGGGTCTGCCGCTTGGACCGTGCCTGAGTGGATTGCTGGAGCCAGTCCCGGGGTTGCTGGTCCTACTGAGAGGCCGGATCTGCCCCACCGCCCCTGCTTCTCACTGATCAGTCTTCGTTTTTGTTCTCTGCCATGAGCCTATTGCTCTAGTTGGTTTGTCCCTAGCATTTGGTGTGCTTCTGTCCCCCTGGGGTCTGTGTTCTCCTTCCCTCTGTTGTGCCCCTCTGTGTGGGCCATGTCTGGTTGGTGTGGTTGTCTAGCAGGGCATGGGTCCTGTGCTCTATGTTCCCCCCCTCCCCATGGCTGTGCTTTGTATCCGTGAATCCTCTGTGGCTTGCCCCTTGGTTCCCTGTCATGTGGGTGCTGCCCCCTCCGCTGTTTGCATGGGTTTCCGTGTCCCTCCCCTCCCTTCCTTGCCATGGATGGAGTGCTTCTCCTGTGCCCTGTGCATCCGGGCCCCATGCTCATTGGGCAGCTGCTGTGTTGTAGCCAGCTTGTGTTTTTTGGGAAGCAGCTGTCAGCTCTGTGCCCTCCGCTCCTGGCTCTGGCTTGTGCTTTGGCGCCTGCTGCCCTCACCCTGCTATCCTGTTCCTGGTCTGTTGTTCCAGGGGTTAGGGGGTTCAGTGGGTGGTGGTCCATGCCGGGCATGTGTGTGTGTTCCTCGCCCATTTGGGGGCTCACCGGTTCTTTCCAGTGACTGTGCTCGGTCCCGGACCCCCTCCACTGGTTGGGGTCCCCTTTCTCCCTCCTGCTGCTGGGTTTCCCTGTGTACTTGTGTACACTGTTGTGTGCAGGTGTGGTCTGGGTTCTGAGGGATCTGTTACACCCGGCTGTGTGGCCTATGTCTCGAGGCTTGGCAGGACCTGCTTCTTTGTGTCTCTTGACATTCTGGCTTCCTCCTCCCCTGCTCAGTCAGCATCTGGCAGTGTAGGGGTGGTGCTGTGTGCTGAGGCTTCATTTGCCCTCGCTCAGCGATGTTGTCACATCACTGTGATGGGCGTGGTTTCCCCTCCGTTTGGTGTACAGGCGGCCCGTGTAAACATCATGGGTGTTTGCTCGATGTGGCTCTGGGTGTGTGTGTGCCAACTCCTCCCTTCCTTCTCACAACCCCCATGGCGGTGTCCATGTAAATGTCTCCCTGCTAGGTGCCCATGGGTGGGTGATGGGTGTGCTCACCCACCCATCAGGCCCGCAGCGGTGTCCATGTAAAAAAGGCCATCCTCTTCATTGACATAACTCCTTAACGTAGCTCCCCACTATGGCCAAAACGTCTAGGAAAAAAAAAAAAATACAGTTATTTCAAACTGCAGAAAAGAAAATGAGAAGGGGAAAAAAATCTCTTTTCAGCAATTTGAAACAAAATTATTAGCATTTCAAGATTTTCTACTAGAAGCAAATTTTGGCCGATTTGGATTCTAACTTTGACCTATACCAGCCATGAATACTTCCTGCTATTCCAGTCCTGGGGCCAGAGTGTTGCAGTGAATTGCTGCAGCGGAGACAGAGGGTGAAAACAGACATAACACTAACTCCACTTTAATACTGCTTTCAAATTCCTTATGCATGTTGCAGGGTTGTATTTGTGCCCTCTGCAACCCTGCAACATGCATGAGAAATGTTAAATTGGTGTTAAAGTGGAGTTAGCGTTATGTCTGTTTTCACCCAGAGAGCTGATTTTCCAGTTGTTGGGAAGACCAGTTTCTGGTGCTGTGAGTTGCAATGCCAGGTGAGGAGTCTGAGACTTAAGCTGATGAGGCCAGAGAGTGGCTGCTAGAGCCAGGAACCTGAAAATGAGAGTAGCTCCTCCTGCTGCTGGAAGAGTTGAGTGATGGAGATAGTGAGTGGGTAGTAAATTGTAGGGGAACCACAAGATGCAAGGGTCATCTAGTACATGGACAGATGTCTGAGTCATTGTGATGATGCTTCACAAGAACAGGACCAGGAATGGAGTCAGGATTGCATGCCAGAATCATAGTCTAGAAGCCAGTGTCAGAGTTGTGTGAAGTCAGTCAAAAGAAGGAAAGGATGGAGGCATGTACTGGGAGGCTAGGCTAAAGTCAGCAGGCAGGCTGGGAGCATGAGCAGGAGCAGGGGGGGACAGAAAGACGACAACACCCACTGGAGTCCGGGTTTGGGCTGTGCAGTCCCCATTCACGTTTTGCGTGTAGAGTCTAGAAAACGGGCGGCCCCTTGTGTGTAGTTCTTGTGCATTCATGCAGCCCCCACTCACAGGTTTAGTGGGACTAGCCTAATAAACAGGCAAATGGTCTTCCCTGCCATGCTCCCCACACCAATCACCCCTGCCCCTTCTCAGTATCCTGCCCTCTGCTATGACTGACAGCCACTAGCCATGGAAAGAAGCTGACCCAGATGCTTCTTCTGGGATATCACTCAGGGAGGCATTCTGACCCCTGCTATCCCTATTCCCTACCCAATTGCAGGTTCTACTTCCTACCTGGGTTCATACCTGCGATCACCTTGCAATTGAAATTAACCTTCTGCTAGGCACATAATGCAGAGTTTATTGAGCATATTGCATACTTTATTGTGCAACTATAATGAAAAGTGAAAATGGAACTAAACATTGAAACAAAAAGCAATCCGTCTTTCCATGCTCTCTTAGACCTGAAATGAAAAATCTCAGCCTGCTCCCATTGGAAGGAGGGCATTCACCAAGATTAGCACAATGCAGAAACTTACCAGCTGTCCCACTGTTTTTGCCATTTTCCATTATTTTTCAAAAGTTGAAAGGGGCTTCCATGGGCCAGTCCCAAGCCCCATGTGTGCCTCTCACACATTCCCAGGAGACAAAAACGTGCCAGCTAAGCACTGTGGAAGTGCAGGAAATTGCCATAAAAGTGCTGTAAAACTGCCATAAAATTATTGGAAAGTGTCAAAAAATTCCTGGAAAGTGACGAATATGACAGGAAAGAATAGTAGAAGTGTGGAATCACCGGAAATTGATGAAATACCAATGGACACACACAAACACCCCCAAAAGATCAGTATTTCCCGTTAGAATGGGAACACTTGCTCTCGGCTCAGTCCTAGTTGTCATTCAGTGTCTCACATCTTCAGATCACAGTGAGGTACTGGCATGAATCAGCACCCATTTTTATTGGGGTCACACCATCCTTGGTGTTGGAAATCCCTCTGGTTTTGCATAAAACTACAAGTGAAACATGCTCCTCTTATACTACCTATCATCTTCTGCATCACCATACAATGTATGTGGGGGAACATTCCCACTTGTGAGGGATTTCTGCACTTGTCTGGAGTGTCTAAACCTCATATAGGGCAACAAGCTCCCCTTCCATCAGTTCACATTTCCTATACCCTGAAACACTTGTTTCCTGAAGGATATTTATCTCTTTGACCCGATCAAGGCACTCCCAGTGGCCCCTCAAATACCCTCTTGCTGTCATCAGGGCAGTGATAAGAAACAATGGCAAAGAAGATCCAGCTCCCATTATTGATGTCTTTACTTCTGGCACTGTACACCTCGAGGTGTACACCTCTTGCCTACCTTGAGGTAGGCACTCTCATTTGGATCCCACTCTTTCACTTCATCTGGGGCTCCCACTGTTCCATTCTGAAAAACCTGAAACTGCAGTATAGTTGTGTGTTGTCTGCCTTCCATCATGCATACATAGCTTCCCTGTGAGCTCATAGGTGGACTCCAAGGATGGGTCTGCCAGTTCTCTCTGCACATCAGGCCTCGGCCAAATGTCAGCAAAGGCCAGTGTATCCAGAACCCCACAATTTCTCAGTGTAGGGCACCCCAGCTTGCCACAGCACCAGCATTTAAAATCCATTTGGCTTTGCAGGGCAATCAACCAGCTGCAACGAGTTTCTATGGCGTTATGACCCCCTCAAGCTCATCCCAAGTTTGTTACTTTCCAAAAATAAGAAATTATGAGTAACTTTCAACCAATGAGCAATAGTGTCCCAGCCCTACTCCCAAATACATTCTGAGCACAGTGACCTTCAGTGCCTTGCAGATCCCACCTCCCCACATTTCATCTCTCTCAACATTCAGCAGTCCCCCCCCCCCGCCCCAATTAAAAAATTGCATGCTTCTCTGGTGCTAAAATCTGCAATATTTTGTAGATGATTTTTCTTGTGCACTGACAGTAATGTCTATGCAGTTTAATAGCCACCTAGATTGACAGTGCAGGTACATCAACACACCCACAGCAGAAGCTTGGTGAAAAGTTTTTCTCTGAGTAGCCAGCCTGTAACTCCACATGACCAATAGCAGCCAATAAGAGTTTACGCCCAATGTGCAGCCATTCCCCTAGGACCACATGACCAAAAGCAGCCAATTGAAGCTTGCATGCGACACACAGCCAATCCTGGTTATGCATCAGCCCACTTCTTGAACCTGTTCAAAATATTTGTCATGGGGTCTACAGAGTTCATAGGTGCCAGAACTGCGGCCATGGGGACACTGGTGAGGTTGCAGCTCATCCGCATATGCTCCCAACATCCTCGGCTGTCATCGCTTGAGGACACCACGACTCTCCTGGGGCTTGGCCTTCCTGCCACCCCAAGCTCCACCGACCAGCAGGCCAAGAACTGGTGAGGTTGCAGCTCGTCTGCATACGCTCCCAGCATCCTCGGCTGTCATCGCTTGAGAACACCACGACTCTCCTGGGGCTTGGCCTTCCTGCCACCCCAAGCTCCACCGACCAGCAGGCCAAGAACTGGTGAGGTTGCAGCTC
>QEPC01009441.1:1079828-1112355 GCA_003113815.1 Sphenodon punctatus | reverse complement strand
AGTAGACAACACGTTCAAGCAGCTTGGAAGCAAAAGGAAGGAGTGAGACAGGACGATAGCTAGAAGGGTCAGAGGGGTCAAGAGTGGACTTTTTGAGAATAGGAGAGACTGTGGCATGTTTGAAGGCAGAAGGGAAAGAGCCAGTAGAGAGGGAGAGGTTGATGATGTGCAGGAAGGAAGGGGCGACAGTGGGAGTAATGGAGATGAGGAGGCGGGAAGGAATGGGATCAAGGGGGCAAGTGGAAGGGTTGGAGGAGGAGAGCAGAAAGGAGATTTCCTTAAGGGAGGCAGGGGATGTGGGCGACCTCACCGGTGTAGAGTTGGCGATTGCCATGAGACATGATCTATGCCGTATCATCCAATCCTTTCCAAGGAGCAACATCTTGGTGTCAGATTTAATTGAAAGAGCAGTCAATAGGAATGCAAGGCCAAGCACGACTGATTCTGATGCACTTCGTCGGTTGAGGAAATCGATGAGAAATGTGAACAGACTAGTGGATGCTTTTCTGCATCATGAAAGGAGGACTACTACAATCTGGCATAGGTTCTCGAGATATCAGCTATCCCTGTACAATGTAGATAGAGTGCATCTATCAAGAGCGGGACTGTTACGTTTCTTTCAAGCACTCCGAGAAAGCCTTAGTCAACACATTTGAACACTTTACACATACTATGTAAGTTAATGGAGGCTTGAATTGATTGTCTCTGGTGGTTTCGTCTTGTCCCCCAAAAGACCAAGTGTAGGATAAATATATATATATAAAAAAATGTTTCTAAATAAAGTATTCAATAAATTGGTTATTTTTTTACTGCCTCAGTTAACTTTTGCATGGGACAGTGGATTACATAGAAAGGATCGGTTTGTATATGTGAAATTAACTATTTTTTTTCTTTACACATTAAGACATCACTTTAAGGTGAGGGACAAAAGGCAAGGTTGGGGAGGAATATTAATATCTTTGAGAGAGTGCTGCTAGTGCCAAATCCCCATCTTTTTTTTTTTTTTCCAGAGCCTACACTTCAAAAATGAATACCATGGATGCTCTTCTCGCGAAGCCATTCACTACGCTGACTTATGAAGAGAAACTGCAGATCAAAGACATGTGACCTCACCGTCCAGAACTGAAAATTGAACAAGCTGCACAGGACAGAGGGAAAAGCTATACACGCAGGTTCCACACATCCTGGTATGAGAAATTCTGGTGGCTATGTGGCAGTGTTTCCAAGAAGTCGTTGTTCTGTTTTCCTTGCCTGCTGTTTGGTGGTGACACAACATGGACAAAGACGGGTGTCAAGGACATTAAGCACCTGTCTGAGAAGACAAAGAAGCATGACTCTTGTTAAAGTCACCTTGACAACTGCCTAAACCTGTCACAGTTGAGAAAAACAAACATCGCCAAGGGACTCAACGAAGGGTACCGTGTAGCTGTAAGGAAACACAATGAGGACATCGATCGAAATAGAAACATCGTCTTCAGAATAATAGACTGCATAAAGTTCTGTGATGCACATGAATTGGCGCTACGTGGACATGACGAAAGCGAGGGATCTGTCAATCCAGGGGTTTTTCGAGGTGCGATAGGTCTACTTGCCACAACTGACAGTATGCTACAGCAACATTTGAAGACTGAAACTGTCTTCAAGGGGATTTCGAAAACCGTGCAGAATGAACTCCTGGACTGCATGCTGCAAATTGCTTGTGACCACGTAATTACCGAAATAAAAATGCAGATTTTGTGGCTATCGAAGCTGATGACACCACAGATGTCTCAAACGTCTGCCAGTCTGTCATGAGTTTCCACTACATCGATGGCAGGGGTTCAACCGTGGAACGTTTTTTCAGCTTCACACACTTGACACTCCCGTGCAGAAACAATCACTGAGTCCTTGCTTGAAAACCTCAGTGCTGCTCTCCCAAGGGATTCTGACAAACAAAAACTCATAGCTCAGAGTTACGATGGAGCGAGTGTGATGCGTGGAGAGCACGGTGGAGTCCAGAGGAAGATAAGGGATGTGTACCCGAATGCACACTTCGTTCACTGTTTTGCCCATCAGCTGAACCTTATTGTGCAGCAAGCCGTATCCCAAATAAGACAAGTCTGTCTGGTATCCCTGCTTTCTTCAGCTCTTCTCCAAAAAGGACTGAAGTTCTGGATGTGATGTTGAAGAGAAGGCTTCCCAAAGTAGCTAAAACATGCTGAACTTCAGTTTGCAGACAGTCGAGGTCATCTATGAGCACAGAGAGGACCTGGTCGAGTGCTTTGAACAAATACGACTAGATAGTCGTGATGCCAAGACTGGTATCGAGGCCAGGTCATACATGACCATGTTGGAATCTGACGGGGAGTTCCTCTACTTCTTGTCCTTGTTCCACAGAATCATGCCGCACGTGGACATACTTTACAAGGAGCTCCAAAAAAAAACCCATTGACTCTGTAGGTATTCAAAGATATACTACTGACTTCATAAGAGCCAGCGATAAAGTGAGGGACTCCGTTGGAACTCTGCGCTCGGAGCTGCCAGAGAACGCTCGGATGCACAGAAGTGTGCCTAGTATGGACACGCTAGAGCAGATCGCTTTGGAAGTGTGTGATATTATAATCTCACATACATGTGACAGATTTCAATTCATGAAACATCTAGAGAGTGCAACTTTGGTGCAGGGCACTTTGTTTCAGAGGCACAGTGAATGCTTTCCCATCCAAGCATTTAATGCGGCAACACAAGCCTACCCAATACTGGAGCGAGACTGACTGAGGAGTGAGCTTGGGACTTTGTATGACAGGTCAGAATTCCATTCTGCCAAAGATGCCTCTGCGCTACTTGCTGTGTTGACCGAGGACAACTTAGACAAATCTTTCTCAGAGGTGGTTAAACGGCTGAAGATTGTCATGACAACGCCTCTCACAACTGTTGAAGCAGAACGAAGCTTCTCAGCTCTAAAAAGAATTAAAACCTTTCTGAGAAGTACCATGAAAGAGGACAGTCTGAATGCTCTAGCAATGCTGTCTATTGAGCAAACCATGGTCAGGAACAATCCCGACTTCAACAACAAAACAATAGATCTGTTTGCACAACGCAAGGAACGGTGAGCAAATTTCCAGTACAGGCACTGAACAGACCTGAAGATGATAAAAACTGGACAGTGGCCCGCACAATCAGAAGACCTGTGTTGCATCCATCACGCTCCAGCCTGCATGGTCTTTGTCCTGATTAGGGAGACCCATGCCAACGTGGACGCTGCGCCCAAGTAATGCTTCCCGGGCTTCTTCAAGGACAGAGAACAAGGAGGAAGATCAATTGCGCTGCAGAACCACCACCATGAATAAACCCAGCACCCAAAGGGCACCACATGACAGCGACGGCACACAAGGCAGAGGGAGGCATTTCTGGCAGCTGCGAGTGTGAGGATGAGAGCCAGCAGAGGACATCCCACGGTAAAAATAAGTATGCTTCCTTAAGTTTAAAAAGTTAGTTAAAAAGTTAGGTCTTATGTTACAGTTAAACTGTAAACAGTTTAAAAAGTTTAACACTAGTGAGAGTTCTTAAAAATTGTTGGTCCTAATGTAGTTTAGAAAGAAATGTGTTCGAATTTAGAAATTTTTTGGTCCTATTTAGTTTAGAAGTAGAAGTAGTTTAGAAGTATGCACTAGCACTTTGTTGCTTGCTCTGTGTCCCTGCCCTGGCCATGGGCCCGCCCCTGCCCCCAAGAGGAGATACAGTGGACATTCATTGGGAGAGGGTGGGACCTCTTCTTGGGGGCAGGGGTGGGCCCATGGTCAGGGCAGAGACACAGAGTGAGCAACGAAGTGCTAGTGCATAACAAAAAAAGGATAAATAGGTAGACACCTGTTAGAGTTCTTTAAAATTGTTTAGTTTATGTAGTGTAGACGTAGTTCTTTTAAAATGTTTAGTTTCTGTATTTTAGAAGTAGTTAAGAGTAGACGGCTTTGGACCTGCCCCTGCCCCCAAGGAAAGGTACAGTGGGCATTCATTGGGAGGGTGAAACCTCTCCTTGGGGGCAGGGGCATGCCCATGGCCGGGGCAGGGACACCGAGCCTCAAAGTCCATAGGAAAAAAAGGATAAATAGTATAACACTTGTTAGAGTTCCTTAAAATTGTTATTGCTAATGTAGTTTAGAAGTAGTTAGTTATTAAGAGTAGGCAGCTTTGGACCTGCCTCTGCCCCCAAAGAGAGGTACAGTGGGCGTTCATTGGGAGGATGGAACCTCTCCCAGGGGCATTCCCATGGCCGGGGGACACCATAAAGTCTTGGGGCACCCCCAACAAATCATGTGGGCTCCAGAACCCCAGCCATAGGGGCCTCTACACCAACTGGCCCCACCACCACTGTGCCTCCAGATGGAGTGTTTGACTTTAGGAGTTACAGGGCTTCTATAGGTCCAATGAAGCCTGAAGTCACACTGTGTCTGGAGGCCTCAAGAAAACCAGCTGTGGGACCTGAACAGTGAATGGACCCCCAGCCCCCTGGCTAGTGAATGGCTTCCACCTACCCTAGAAAACTACAGGCAGCCAAGGACAACATGAAAATGAAGGATGTTCAGGATAATGATAAGTGATGGCATGGGGATTGGGAGGGTCCTGGACCTCTTCTTTGAGGGAGAGGTCCACAAAGAAACAAAATTAAAAACGTCATTCAAAATGCAAATATCTAAATGAAGTTGCTTCTTTTCTCTATCTAGTTTGTCTGAGATCTGGCATGCTTCCACACCTCGCCTCACTCTCCTTGTGAACAGAGGAGAAAGTAGATAGGAGTGCAGCAGAAGAGAAGGCTGCAGACAACAAGAAAACCCTTTCCTCCTGTTCCCCACTGAACCCATCTCTTCCCACTTCCTCTTCTCGTGCTCCAAAACCAAACCCTTTCCCTCCTACTTCTCCTCTGTCCTGTCCTTCTCTTCCTTTTCATTCTCTTCTGATTCAGCTTGTTGCAGAACAGGGAGCTAACTCAGTCCTCCCAGGTTCTCCAAGCCAGAAGGAAGGCTTGTCCCAAAGCCTACACCTTCCGAAGACTACAAGTGGCCAAGTGTGCCATGAAAATCAAGGATTCAAGAGTTCAGGATAAAGGTAGGTGATGACAATGTGATCTATTTTTTTGACCTACTATGGTTAATTTGGACCCAGTGGGAAAGAGAGTGTACAGGACCACCAGTAAGAGGATTCTCTATCCCCTGGTAGCAGTGCTTCACACAGCAGCATTCCCAGCATTAAGTAATGTAATGTCCATCCAATGTAAACCCTGGGAACTCCTTGCTGCTGGGTTATGCCACGCCACTGACCCACCATTGCCCTGACTCCACCCACTGTTGCCCTGGCTCTGCCCTTAGGCTCGCCAGGCTTACTGCCCCTCTAACCTCAGAACCCACCAGCTGCCCCTGATGATCTGAATGCTTCAGGACCCCACCATGAGTGAAGACTGTGTCCAGTGGGTGGTGGCCACATGGTCAGTGGGAACGAAGTGACACCTAATAAACAGGCAAGTGGATATCCACCTGGTGTGGGCTATTGTTTCATTTTTTTAATGCTTATTGTTCCACCTAGCTTCCTGTGGCTGCTGGTTGGCCATATAACTGTATTGGCCACCAGTGAGAAAACTGGTATAGAAGGAGTGCGTGGCAGGGCAGGTGATTATCTCTAGGGCCTAATAGACAAGGCCTGTGCCTGAAGCAAAGTGTGGTGATGGTGATGTATGTACTCTGCCCCAGAGCTATCGGGTCAAGATCCAGGTCCCTGACACTTTCCTCAGTAGCAGGCTCTCCCCATACTTGTGGTGTGCGCGCAGGTGTGTGTAAAAGACATACAAAATGTGGAACAACAGTATCCTCCTTTTCTCATGAAAGGTCTCTGGACTAGAGGGGGGAGGTGGTGTCCAAGGCATAAGAAGTGTGGCAAATTACAGGGCTGCCCCACGTCCTGAACCTCTTATTTTCCTCTTTCCCCGACCACCTCACCTTATTGCTCCCCTATACCACCCTTCACCCATTGCAAGCCAATAGGCCTAATTTCATAGGGCTGGAGTGAGCAAATATTCCTTGTCTCATTTCCCCTTTTCTCTCCCTTCAACTTCCCACCACCACCATCACCACACACAAGCAAGGTTTGTCCACTGGTCTCAAGGCTGCCTGTGATTTTCCTGGTGTACATTACTCCTGCCAGGATAATATCTTGGCCTGATACAATGCATTATATATCTACAGGCTCCTGCACCCCACACACACATTTGATTGGTGAAGGGGAAACAGGACATGCAAATCACTCCCTGCAGAGGTAGCATTCTCCTTGGCCTTCCCAACCCCAGCCTTCTCCTCTCCCTGCCTTGCTGCTTCTCATCTGGTGTGTAGAGCAAACGGCAGCTTCTGAGGGTGCCTGCCTTTTTAAAATCAAAATAAACAAACATGGGGGAAGAAAATTTTAAATGAAATGGAGCAAGGCTGCCAACCCAACTATGACATGTTCAAAGTGACCTTGACAGGCGCCACTGAACCTTGATGTGACACTCATCAAAAGCGACAGGGACAAAGCAGGTCAGACTGAAGGGATGCTGGAGGACCTCGGCAATGCAATTAGGCCGGCTCAGCATTCTGGGATCCCTTTAATGCTGCAGTTCGGTGGCACAGCAAATTGATTCCACAAAACTAGCCCCAGTTGCAACTCACAGTGCAGTGGTCTTGGCTCTTTGGTATGAGCTTTTCCAGATTGCAATAGGAAGATTACACACCCTTTTAAAGGGCTGGATCCAAACCTGCAGAATCATTTTCTCTCGCAGGCACAACCTATAGAGTTTTAAAGGCAAGAATTCTATATGGAACTTCTCCTTGAGGCTCCTTTTTCACTTGCATCTCCCATGGCAGTAGCGTGGCCATGGACACATCACCAGAATACAGGACATTTCCTTGGTAAAAGCTATACCAAATATTTCCAGATTTAAAAGGCCAGTCTTATTGCTGACTGTTATAGTTAAATATTAATAAACAATAAAAACTTTCTGTTTAAACTACTGTTAATGCAGGACTATTTCTAAAGAAGACTTACTTTTCAAAAAAACATTGAACACAATACAGTTTATTAAACTTAAATGCCAAAAAGTATAAAAATAAATTACACTTACATTAAAAAACACAGTTAACAACATACAATGTAATAAAACTTAAACTTCAAAAAGCTTGGAAATTATTTACACTTTGTTACCTACCTTGTCTAACATAATAGCAACTTTAAGACTCCATGCAAATTTAATTTATTACTATTCCTTATTTACCGTACATGCTTACTTGTTCCATTATTTGCCACTAATTAAACTATGACATTATTTCTTTAGAGGTAATTTACTTATTATAATAAATCACCTATGAGATTTTTTTACAACGCCTTAACTTTGTCATTTTGCACAGGATGAAGGTTTGAGTGTAAATGTCCAAAAACAAGTATCATAGCATTTCCAGTGGTGTTATGTTATCTTTAGTGCAATGTATGAGAAGTGAGAGTTTGCTGTGGAGTCCATCACCATCAATGTCACTAGAATCTCCATGCTGCAGAGCCATCTGAAGATATTTACAGCGTTTAAGCTGTTCCTTCAATTTTCCAGGTTCATACAGAAAGCCAAAACAATCCACGTAAACTTCATAAAGCTTAAAGTGTTTCTGAAACAACTGCACTCCACAATCCACACTCACAAGAAAAGGCCTCTTGCCCACTGGCAACTGGAGTATCTTCTCCCTCATATGAAAAAAGCCTCTTTTTCTTTGCAGTATGACATTCTCAAAATAGAGGTTCAATGCCGATCTGTTCTGCTATCTCTTTGACAGTTGTTACAGAGCCAGAAAAATCATGCTTGCAAAGTTGCAATACTCTTGGAAAAAAGTTAGCACCAATTTCAAATGTGTGGAAGCTATGTCAATTTGCATTGTTGAACTTTGTAAGATTTTGCTTACACGGTTGACAACATTTAATAAGTCATACCAGATTACTAATGTGACAATGAATTCAAAAGAACTGAGCTCATTTTCAAACAAAGATTGAGCTTCACTACTGATTTTTTGGATCGTTTATCATCTGTGCTACTTCCCTCAAGTCATCACGTATGCCACCAGCCTGGTATCTCATTGCTTTTACACTTTCTTGTCGACACTTCCATCTTGTCTCAGATAAAGGCTTTGTGGACAGATCAGGGGCATGTTTCCTCAGAATTTCCAGCCATGCTCTTGATGCTGCAAAGATTGTGTAAAGGCATTGCAAAATACCAAAGAAACTCCATGCTCTTGGAGATGACTTTGCTATATCACCTAAAACAAGATTTAAATTGTGAGCTCCACAAGGTGTCTAAAAGTCCCTTGGATTCAGACTGAGAATGTGAGACTGCTTCAGCTGTATGTCTCAGACATGGCTCTAGCCACCATCATCCATGCTTTCATCACCTCAAGACCGGACTAGATTATTGCAACATGCTATATGTGGGACTACCCTTGATGACGGCCCGGCACCTACAACTGGTGCAGAATGTGGTGACCTTCCTCCTTATAGGAATGGGTCACTGTGAGCACATTATACCAGTGCTTCGTTCTTTGCACTGGCTGCATATAGTCTTCTGGTCCCGATTCAAGGTGTTGGTTTTAACCTGTTAGTAAGTAATTTATTCACAGCATTGGCTCTCGCCATAGCCCATACAAACATAAAAAAGCATAAGACATACAAAATAAAAGTAGTAAGTATACGATTATACAACAACATTTCTCATAAGTCCCCTAACCTAAGTTGAATCGTAATCAACAGGCCATTAATTCAAGGGTAAATGCTTTATGCAATTGATATAGCTACTCATGGTTACCCCCTATTTTAATCTTTAGAATCTGACTGAGAGCACCTAATCGAAGCTGCCTTACTCTTTTGCGGGGGGTACCTCGGCAGAGCTTGTCCCCTGAAAGAGCCTAACTCCATCATTGCTAGTAGGTCATACTCATCCAAGCCCTGGTTTATCTAATCGATAGTTATATGCCTTCCATCCCGTACAGCCAGTAATAGTAAGATATTATTCAAAGAATAATCATTAGCAGGTGAATTAGTTACAACATTGAAATCACTTAATCTTTGATACAGTAATAATAATTCTATACCACAGAGAATAACCAAACATGAGTTCTCCTTATTTGTGTCCTAATCAATTTGTCTTTAATAAAGTTCTTTTCTTAGAGGCCAATACCACAAAGGTAGCCAAAGCTGTAATAGCCTCCTTCTCTGAAAGTTTAAGAAAGTAGATATAACAGCCTTCGGAGTTGAAAGTTTTCCCTGGAGACAGATATGGAGCTAGCCATACTGTCCTTAGAGAAGAATACCAAGGGCATTCTAAAAGAAAATGTTGGGTGGTCTCCACTGCATTCTGATAGCAGCTACATAATCTTTGGGAGACTGGAATTCTTTTGCATCTGCCCTCAACCACTGCGGACTCGACAAGTTGCAACCGTAAGAGAGTATATGCCCTACATAATTTTGGGTTTGGCAACATGTCCAGATATCTTTCTTGATTTGTAAGGATCTTAAAGTCGCCCAAATAGGGAGCCACCTTCCAAGCTCGTACACTTGCTAAATCATGTTGGTCCGCCATATCTTTAAGTCTCTGGAAGATTTCCTCCCTGATCCCAATAAGGGATTTCCCAGAGAAATATTCAAAAAAAAATCCCATTTCTTTGATCAGCTTGGCTACATATTGAAGCCACGGATAAGACCGAATCCCTTTATGCAACAATTCCTCTCTTAAGCAGTGTTGGGTGACTGCTTCTTCATCCTGGCTAAGCAATCTCAGCCAATATCTTATATATGCTCTCTTAGCAAGCATGGAAATAGGTGGAATTCCTGTTTCGACCCTCAAAATTGCCCTCAGTACACTTGGCCCCACTTTGAACAATTTCCTCAAAAAGAAATTCTGCACTCTTTCCAAGATTATTGTATCTGGAAAGGGAATCAGCTCTATTCCAAAGAGCAACATGGGAGGAATCTTAGCCTTATAAACTTTCAGCATATCTGAAACAGAAATCCCTTTGGAAATATTCAAGGCCCTTAGCAAAACCCTTGTTGATTTCATAGCTTTCCCTGCTCTTGTCTTCATATGTATTGACCATACACCTCTTGAACTAAATACAACTCTCAAATAAGTCAGAGATGTTACCAGGACTATGATACCAGCTCTCAATTTCCAACTGAAGGGGATTTTTCTCTTGCTCACTACCAGAATCATCTTCTTGAGTGCATTTAAATTCAACCCATTTTGTTGACAATAATCCTGTAATTGGTCCACAGCCCTCTTCATTCCAATCTCAGTTTGCGACAACAGAACTATATCGTCTGCAAACTGCAATAGGGCCAATAATCTATCTCCAATCCTAGGTGCATGAGTAATCTTTGGTTGGATAGCTGATGGTAAATTGGAAAGAAAAAGACTAAATAACAGGGGAGTGAGTACACACCCATCTGACCCCTCTCCTTATAGGAACTGGGTCCGAGGTGCATTTACCCTGGGCTCCCTTAACTCGAGCCTCATTAGTAGTATGCAGTTGAACGATAGCACCTAATAGTTTTTCATCCACACCAAATACCCTCATCTTGGCCCATAATCGCTCCCTTGGAACTACATCAAAGGCCTTTGACATGTCGGCAAATGCAAAATACAGTTTACCAGCTTTAATCTTTGAAAATTTAAAGATGGCGTGGGCAAGAATGTAACAAAAATCTACCGTAGACCAGCCCTTCCGAAATCCAAATTGCTCATTTGGAATAATGGTGGTATCGTCCACCCACCTCTGAAGGCCTGTAGCTAGTAGCTTAGCATAGACTTTACCTGGTATCGATAGTAAAGTTATTGGCCTATAACAGGTAGGATCGTAAGGATTCCCTTTTTTAAAAATAGGGATAATTGAACTCTGCAACCATGATTGCAGAACCGGACCTCAGTCCCTTAATGCCTGGAATAGAGGGGATAGTATTTGAGCCCACCATTTGGAATCTGCTTGCAATATTTCAGCTGTTATCTGGTCCGGCCCGGGAGCCCTGTTTGTTTTCAGCCCCTTAATATGTTTGAGGACTTTATCTACTGAAAAGTCCTCGTCTTGCCAGCTCTTTTGACGTTTCGTCTCCTTCTGGCCCACTAGGTCCTCCTTTTCTACTTCCTAGTCTTTAAATAAGGTCCCAAAAAACCTTTCCCACTCTTGATTGGGAACCTGGCCTTTTGAACTTTCTCTGGGTTTAAAGATTTTGTTTAAGGAGGCCCAGAATCTCCCCAAATTTCCTGTAGCCAGCTCGACTGCCATCAATGCCCATTGTCAATGGTAATACTGATTTTTTTGTAATTTTTATCAGATTACCATATTCTGCCCTAGTTTTATTAAACTCCTCCTTCATTAGATTATTCGGATTTGATACCCAATTAGCCTTGGCTCTGGCTAAAGATCGTTTACCCTCCCTACAGTGGTAATTGAACCAATAGTTCTTGGACTGACCTATATAAATCTGTTTTTGTGGCATAGCCTCCCACAGCTTCAATATTAATTCCTCATATGCGTGGGTCAGGGTCTTTAAATCCTGTTGTTCTTTTATAGTATGGCTAAGCTGTTTGGCATCCTCTGAGATGCCAAATTGATATATCAGCAAGGACAAGGAGGTTGAAGATTGCCACCTTGGAACTTTGTAACTTGCATTCTGAGCTATCCGCCCATCACAAGGAACCCTACATGGTTTAGCTCTAATTTTAGTCACCAGTGCTAGATGATCACTCTCCACCCTAGTTATTAATTTCACTCGATCACACCTATGTTGGATATCAATTTCTACCATCAGGAGGTCCACCTTACTGCGGCCCTGTGGCCCATGGAAGGTGTAACCGCCTACCAGATCACGGAGAGAATCTTCGTGAAGAACAGTGAGATCAAATCTCTGCATAATACCAACCAGATGTCGGAGGGATAACTGGCCATTGAATTCATTGACCTCCTTGATACAATCTCTCAGGGAAACCCCTCCCCCTCTGATATTAAACACCTCTTCCAAATGGGTATTCCAATCCCCCACTACGATTAAGGGAGCATTAGGATAACGATCCCCAAGCTCTAATAGCTCCTCCTCCAATGCTTGACAAACTTCCAAGCTATAATAACAGGAAGTCCTTGTGGGGATATAAACATTTACTATTAAGAATCTTTCAGTATTTCCTATTCCCCACTCTAAGAGCCCTATTTGAAACCCTGGCCTAGAAGTCTCTATGGGGGACATCTTCATTTGAGCATTTGCTTTAGCCAAAATTGCCAAACCCCCTGAAGCCCGACCCCTTTTCCCCATCTTGGAGCCACCATGTGAAACACAGTAGAATCCTCTCAATTGTATGGTGTCCTGCTCTAATATCCAGGTCACTTGGAGGCATATCAGAATCATAACCTGAAAAAAAAAAGCCTGCAAGTCAGGATCACAAATACAAGACTGAAGGCCCATAATATTCCAAGAAATTAGCTCAATATTTTCCCTTGCCTCATCCTCTAATGGATGTAGGGAGCTATCTATTTCCTCCCTTCCAACCCTCCCTTCCCTGCTATCATGACTTACCTCCTCAACTAATCCTAACCCTGTAAGTCATAATTGGGTATCTTCCCGCTTATTACTAACAAGATCAATTGGCAAGGTTGGGATGTCACTAATGGCCAGATACACTGGGGACTAATTCCTTCCCCTGGCTTATCACTTCCCCTTGCCAACCAGGCATGGGGACATGTCCTTCTAACTCCGTTTCCTGGGACAACTCATCTATCTGAAAACCAGAACCTAACTCCACAGACTCTTTCACCTGGAAAGAGATAGGAGGATCAGGTTGTTGAGCTTGCTCTTGAGTCAGATTCGAAATCACTCCCAGTCTTGACAGAAACATACTTTGTTCTATAACTGAGAGATAATGGAATTTATCTCTTATTAACATGGCATTATAGAATACCCCTTCACCCCATAAAAAGGATCCCATCATCCCAGAAAAAGTTTCTACCACTTCAGTGGAAGACTTATCACGCTGCTGAGTTCCCTTCTGGGATAATCCCTGGACTAATTGAGTGGGGTAAGTAGGTTGGCTATCCTGCAATACCCTATCTTCAGATTGAATTTGCATTGACTGAACCTGTTCACTAAGCCCTAACCCTAGATCTACCAAATCTGTCACATCTCCGACCTCTGGCTTTTAGATAGAGGAAGGTTCTATACTAGTACTGCCTTCACCAGATGACTACAGAGCTCCTAAAGAGCCTTTTAAGTTAGAACCTACTGGTTCTCGATTTGGGGATGATACCAAAAATGTTGGCTTGTCCTCTTTATGTGTATTATCTAGCAAATCCCTAGTTGCCCAAGCTCTGTCAATTGATATGCCTCTTTGAAGGAGGCATTTCCTAGCCTTCCAAATTTCTTTTATCCAAGATGCATCTTGAAAGGAAATTCTTAATCTATAATTGAACCCCTTTTTTGGTAAGTGAGTCATGGCATTGATACTGGCTACAGGAACCTCCTGCCTCAGCAATTTAGAGAGGTGAAGTGCAACATGGCCACCATTTTCCCATACATGGGAAATCCCATTATAGTCCTGACCAATAAACATTAATATCTCCCTATTCTGAACCGTAGGCTTTAGATTAATTGATTATTTTATATGGCTCCTAAATGTCCTCCTTACAGGACTTGGGTCCCTATCTTGGTCATTATAGGATGGAGCAACATTATTTTTAGGCAACTGAACAATATCAAGAATGTCTTTAGTGTTGGGATTCTCCGTCAATTTCCTAGTAATTGCTGACAATTGTTGGCTAACCCACTCTAGTGAGGAGACCAACTCATGAATTCGGGAAAACAATGCCTCTACTGTCTTTGCTATAAGTGCAGTTTGATTAATAAGGTAGTTTTTCGTAGAAGCACCTTCACCTTCAGTGAGGAAACTTTCCCCTCCTAATGGAGGCACTAATTTGTCCCCCTTCTCTTCAGATTTCTCTTCATATTCCCTTGACTGAGGACTTAGTGTCTGCAAACAAGCCTCCCCTCTTACTACTGTCTGGGACTTGAACCTACTAATTTTTGCTGGTAACTCCTCTGAAGAGGAAACAGAAGACGGAACCCTCCCACGTTTCTTATCCATCTTCAATAATGTAACTATTCCAATACCCAACCTAGCAGCCCAACACTCAGAATGGAAGAACAACAACCCACTTGGGTCTTCGTCCAACCCTGCTCAGAGCTCCACCCTCTCTTACCCCCACCACAACCTTCTATCCAAAATAAACCAAACAATCAGGAACTAATGCCTAAAAGGTCCAATTCCGGCTCCTGGGAATGCCAAGGAGCTCTCAGGGCTTGATAGAGACTGAGCTCCTGCTCTGGGATGCGCCAAAGGACGCGCCAAAGGATGCGCCCTTGTGCACGCAGCCCTTTGGCGCGTTGCCCCGGTGCGCGCCCTCGGCGCAGCCATGGACTAACTGCAATCTTTAACTCTTTTCCAGGGCTCAGGCTCCACCCACAGCTCCGCTCTGTTCCCCAGCCCAGCTGACAGGTAAGTAAGTAGCGAGCTGGTTTCGGCGTCCCTGTCTCCCCGCTTCCTCGGTGTGGCTGTGGTTTTAACCTATAAAGCCCTGAATGGCCTGGGCCCTGCTTACCTGCAGGATTGCCTCACCCCGCCCCACCCCCAAGGTCCTAGATTGGCCCCTGCAGTTGGCCAGGGATGCCTCCCTCAGAGTCAACTGGGTATCTTGGGTAGCAACGATGAGGGGGGAGTGTTCTCAGTGGTTGCACCGCAGCTGTGGAACTGCCTCCCAACGAAGGTCCGCCTCACTCCAGACCTTCCCTCTTTCCAAAGACAGTGTAAGACCTGGATGTTCTGCCAGGCTTTTGGCAAGAGATACGGGTGATGAGTGGGGGACTAGGAGAGGGTGTGTGGGTTTTTTAGCTCTGCCTGGGGTTATTACTGCTTTTATATTGTTTTGTGTTTTATATTTATTAATTAATCTTATTATATTTTAAATATGTTTTAAAGTACATTATGAGCTACCCCGAGATGCTGTAGCAGGAGGGGGTAGCCCAGAATCCAAACGCATGCATGCATAAATAAATAAAATAAAATTTAAAGTGGAAAAAGAGAAAGTCTGGTGTGTGTACATAATACTCACTTGTTTAATAAGCCAGCTGAAATAAAGGTGGCATGGGCACAATGGGAGAAAGAAAACCAAGTGAGCCCTTGCTGTCACTGCCCCAAAGCATAGCTCGAAGGCCATACTGAATGGGCACATGTACACATGCTTTCCCTCTCCCTCCCTATTTTGGAATAGAAGTTGGGTAAAATTGGGTACTTTCAGACATGACGCTAACCACCCTTTAACCACCCTTGGTGGTTATTTATGCATGTTGCAGGGCTGCATAGGGCAACAATACAGCCCTGCAACATGCATAAATAACCACAAAAGGTGGTTAAAGGGTGGTTAGCGTCATGTCTGAAAGTACCCATTGTGAGATAACTGTACTTCATCTGTAACTTCAGTGTCCAAAACGGAACGTGCTATTCCAGGTGAAGTCTGACTAGTGCTGAAAAAAGTGGCACCATTATCTCCTGTGTTTTAGATACAATGTAGCTCAAAATGGCATTTACCATTACTAGGGCTGAAATGAGAATGAAAATAATGCTCACAAGAAGCTTGCGAGAATCTTGCAGTCCTGTCGAGTTCTCGTAAGATACTTGGGAGAATCTCAAGAATACTCAAACAATTATCTGTGTGTGCGCAAATTTAAGAACTTCTATCCTTTGCTTTACATATTCAAAGTAATGATGCTATTCTAAACTATTTGCATTATGTGCAGCTCTGTCATTAAAACACTGTAGTTTCAGAAGTGTTAGGTATGGGAAGGGACTGTATCAAGGAAGAAGGTGCAACAGACCCGGGTCATAGAAGCCCCCCACTTGAGGACTGTCGCTTCTAATTATCACAGAGGCTCTTTCTCTCTAAAAAGGGTCCCTCGGGATCTTAGTAGCATGCTCCTTCATACTCAGAAGGTAACCCAGATCATAATAGGGAACAGAGAGGGCCAAGGGTCTCACAGGGTAACAAGAAGTTTGCCACTCACGATTGCTGTGCTTTTGACACCAAAGAACACCATGGAGAGTAAGAGGGGTCCCAAGTATTTTGTAACCTATGGAGGGAATGAGGCAGGGAAAATGGGTAAGAGATTGTCCGACACCACGCAAACCCCCTTAGCAGGGCCAGGATTAGTACCAGAACACAGGTGGAAAGAACTTCAAGGAAGGGTCCTTAGTCATGCCTGCCACCTACTTCCACACTCATACAATTCTCCTTTCATACACACCCACTCTCCCACAAACCCACTCTCACGCAAACTCACAGTCTCACTTTTGTATCTCAGTCCAGCAGCACTTCTGTACACTGGGTCCCCGAACCAGGGCCGGCCTCTTTGCAGCTCACCAGCAGGGACTTGCAGTTCCGCCAGGGTTTAAGTGATCTGCTAGTCTGCTGCAGAGAGACCACATCTGTGACTGCAGAGCTACGCAGTGTTCCCACTCCTCCTTCGGCTGGGCTGGCTGCATCGCCCTGCACCGCAAGCCACAGACTGTGACATGGCCATGTCTCGGGTTGCCATGCGATGGAATGGCAGAAATGGAATGGTATCAACGTGAAAAAAGGCATTTTTAAAGTTTGCAATACAACTTATGGTTATGTAACTGTAGGAGCCCTGTTCAAACATGTTGTATGTATTCTTCTACAGAAGAGGAAAAAATCAAGATATCATCTAAATAGCTGATAACATAAATGTCCAAAATATCCCATCATATATCATTTATAAAATGTTGGACCGTGGCCGGACAATTAACAAGGCTGAAGGGCATTGCCAAATACACAAAGTGCCCATATCTTGTACGAAAAGCAGTCTTCCACTTGTCCCCTTCTCAGATTTGTACAAAGTTATAAGCTCCCCGTGAGGTCAGCTTTGTGAATATTTGTGCCCCTTGTACTTTGCTGAGTAATTCAAGAATTAATGGCAAAGGATACCTGTTCTTAATAGTTATGGCATTAAAACCCTGGTAGTCAATACAAGGTCAAAGTTCTCCTTTCTTTTTAGGAACAAAAAGGGGGGAGCACCAGTGAGAGAAGAAGAATGCCTAATAAAGCCTTTGTTCAAGTTTTCTGTAATATATGTTAAGGGCCTCTGTCTCTGATGGGGAGATTATAAATTTGCCCATACGGGGGCTCTGATTATGGGACAAGGGTAATGCGACAATCATAAGGTCTATGGGGTGGAAGATCAGCAGGTTCTCGTTTGCTAAAGATGTCTGCTAAACCCTCATACGATCAGGGTATACAGGATTCAGGAGACAGTCCCTGAGTTACCCCAATGCAAGGATTTAGCAACCTAACATCAACCCCCCTTGTCCATCTAGACAGGCCTCAAAGTCCCCCCAGGCTCCGTACAAACCTTCCTCAGGCATGAGGCTCCCTCCTGGTCCTGGGCACAGCCTCTCCCAGTACCTGGTTCCACTCTGGTTCTCTAGCCTTCAGCACCCTGGAGAACGTAGAGTGGGACAGTCTCCTTCAGGTTTCTTCCAGGGAGATGTTGCTCCTTCAGCTGCCTAGCAGAGACTGCTCTCCTTTTTACCATGCTTCTCCTTATATCCAGACAGAGTGGGTGTGGCCAGGCTTCCTCTTCTCAGCCTTAAAGGGCCAGTGTCCTGCCCACTCTGTCCCAGGGTCTCTCAGCCTGTTTCCTCAATGGCTGATCCCCCAGCTATGGGGGTGGTTCTATCACACCCCTGGGCATCCTCATCCCTCCAGCTGACACACGCAGTGCCTTTCTTAAAGGGGCAGAAGCCTCACAGGACTGGTCCCTGCTACAAAAGGGTCTTAGGCATAGGGATTATTTTTAAAAAGGTTTTACAAAAGAAGAACTCAAAATAGACCTTTGTACATTGCCAATCTATTTTTGGGTTATGCAACAGGAGCTATGGGTATCCCAAAACCACTGGAAAAAGGGGAGATGTGATAATATCAAACTGAAGGGGCTCTTGATGTTGCCCTATGGCACAAAGAACTGGCAGAATGTACTGGGTTTGTGAGACCAATTAATAGTCTGGACTACACCAGTGGTGTATCTATTGACACTGGGGATGTCATGGAGGTGTTCAAAATCACAGTCCATAAAGTTTCCAGAAGCACCTGAGTCAATAAGGGCATTTACAACTACAGATCAGGCTGAGAATAACTGAAGCATAATAGGTACATACACATACATCTGCCTTGTGCCCCTGCAAAGGATGTACTTCTGGGGGCAGGGGTTTAATCTTTTTGCCGGGATGCCCCCTGCTCGTTCCCAGGGGGGAAGGGCGTGGAGGCTTGAGGGGGCATTCCCCAGAAAAATAGGTACATTCCCCACAATAAAAGCACAAAGAGCGTTTGCGCCTTCTTTCCTTTTCCTATGGAGTTAAGGGTCCCCTAACAACCCCTATCTGCATAGGTTCCACCCCTTTGGGGTATGTGTCCCTGATGCACCTTGTGGAAGAGGCCAGGAGGCCCTGAAAGGTATGCCCATTGGCATGCCATCAATCGTTCATCAATATGGCTCGTGAAGGTTATTAGTTCATTGGCATGCCATCAATCGTTCATCAATATGGATCGTGAGGGTTATTAGTTCATTGGCATGCCATCAATCGTTCATCAATATGGATCGTGAGGGTTATTAGTTAATTTAGGCTGGATGGAGGTGCAACATAAGCTATTTGATCTTTAAGCTCCTTACTTAAGCCCTGGCGGAACATCACACAGAGCACCGGGTCACTATGGGTATGCACCAGGCCCCCATGTTGTTTTCATTTTTATTATTTAAAAATGTTGTTTTCATTATCATTATTAATGGCAATGTCATTTTTGTTATCGTTGTTGTTATTGGTATCGGTATCATTATCGGTTTCATTATCTGTTCCTGTGTGCAAATATTTATACAATATGCCTATCCTATAATCATAATATATATAATAAAACAGACTAGCCTGAATACCGATATAATATCTAATCTCTCTATATACATACACAAGAAATATCTATCTACATGTAAGGGAGACAGGGGAAGAGGAAAGGAAAATTATCTATATAACTATTCTAATCTAATGTAATAAAATCTAATCTAAATGTCTATAATATATATCTATATCTAATCAATAATACCTATATATATATAATGTACAGGGGGAGAAGGGCAGGGAAAGGGAGAAGGTAAAGTGTAGGGTATGAGGAAGGAAAGGTATTGGTGGGAATACAATGAGGGCTAGGAAGGATTTTTTGTGTGCAAGCACCACAGTTCTGTAAACACAACCTGACAAGCAGAGTTCTCATAGAACAGAGAGAAAAGGCCTGGCCCTCCCATTATAAAGGGTTGCAGTGCCCTCCCCTAGAGCCCCCCTGATTGGTTTTGGGAGGCAGCAGGCATTGAGCAATCAGAGTGCCATGAGACTGTTGGGGCCTGCTTCCGCTGTTCATTGGCCAATGATACATCCATCAGATACTGCTGAGCTGCTCACCCCTCCCAACACAGGCACAGTTCAAGAGTTCAACCCTGTTAAGGGGTCCAAGATGTTTGCTCCCTCCTCCCCTCTTCACATTTTCCCTCCATAACCCAACTGCCACAGCACTAATAATAACGACAACGATAATGACATTGTCGTTTTTGTTACTGTTATTTTCAGTTGTCATTTTCATTTTAACAAAAATGAAAACAACAATTTTTGTTATCATTATTGTAATAACAAAAATGACATGCACACTCCTACGGGTCAACCCATCCCAAATCTATTGCTAGTTTCTGGAACTGTGAAATATATTCCAAAAGGGGGGCCCTACCCTGTCTTAAGTGAAGGATTGCCTGTTCAACATCCCTTGTTCTATGGGGGTAGTCAAGCAAGAATTTAAATTCATGTATAAACCTTTCATAATCCGATAATAAAGGACTGTTGGTTTTTAACAAGGGCCTAGCCCATTCTAAGGCTACCCCACCAAACAGACAAATAACAAAGGACAATTTTGCCTGGTCAGTGGCATGTGTGAGTGGTTGCATGTGAAAAGTTAATATACATAATGCCCAAAATCCCTTAAAGTGCTTTCTATCTCCATAAAACATATCAGGTCTAGGAGCTTTCAGTTGTCAAGGAGCAAGGGTGGGGCCCAGGAGCTCGGGGGGGGGGGAGAGCCACCACTGCCCCCTCCCCCTGAACCTCGCTGGTGGAAGGCCTGGCCCCAGCCCCCTCCACGGACAGCAATAGCTGTTCATGTCTTTCCCTCAAGTCCTTGACCTCTAATGCCAAAGATTGAACAGTTCTAACTAATTCAGACACCTCTTTCACCAACTCCATGGTTCCCAGGGGGGGATGAAGAAGAAAAGGGAGTAAAGGACAGTACTACTGTGAGGTAGGTTCCCGGGGGGGGGGGATGAAGAAGAAAAGGGAGTAAAGGACAGTGGTACTGTGAGGTAGGGGAAAGGAACGTAGCAAGGGAGAAGGTGCAATAGACCCTGGGCATAGAAGCCCCCCCACTTGAGGACTGTCACTTCTAATTATCGCAGAGGCTCTTTCGCTCTAAAAAGGATCCCTCGGGATCTTAGTAGGGTACTCCTTCATACTCAGAAGGTAGTCCAGATCATCATAGGATACAGAGAGGGCCAAAGATCTCACGGGGTAACAAGAAGGTTGCCACTCACTGTTGCTGCACTCTTGACACCAAAGAACACTAGGGAGAGTAAGAGGGGTTCCAGGTATCTTGCAATCTATGGAGGTAATGAGGCAGGGAACAGGGAAAATGGGAAAGAGTTAGTCTGACACCATGCAAACCCCCTTAGCAGGGCCAGGATTAGTACCTGAACACAGGGGGAAAGAACCTCAAGGAAGGAACTTAGTCATGCCCACCACCTACTTCCATACTCATACAATTCTCCTTTCATACACACCCACTCTCTCACTAACCTCTTCTCACGCACACCCACACTCACGCACACCTACTCTCATACAAACTCACAGTCCCACTCTTGTATCTCAGTCCAACAGCATTGCTGTACACTTGGTCACTGAACCAGGGCCAGTTCACCAGCGGGGTCTTGCATTCCCGCCAGGGTTTAAGTGCTCTGCTGCAGCGGCTGCAGAGCCATGCGGTGTCCTCCCACCTCCTTCCACTGGCCCAACTGCATTGCCTCGCCCTACAATCCGCAGACTGCAGTGCGGCCACGTCTCAGATTGCCATGGCTAGAGCCACCACCCTGCCAGGACCTAACAAGAAGTAGTTTCAGGACACGATATAATAGGCATGCCAAATCAGCAAATGAATCAAGAGTAATTGATGGTGCTGGTGGCCATTTTTGCGCATGTGCAGACCATTTTTGTTAGTTTAATGTTCTCGAGAATCTCACAATAATCTTCAGTTTCTTGCGTGAATTTCAAGTTTCTTGCAAAAAACTTGAGACAAGAAAATCTCATCTAGAAGCCTATTCTTAACGAGATTTTCGAGAAGGGCAAGATTTCATTTCAGCCCTAACATTACCCCCATTTTATAGATGTGGGACCAAAGTCAAAGGGTGCTTTTAGACAAGCACCTCCCCACCCACTACCCATTCACCATCCATTCACTATACAAGTTTCAAGGCTGAAGTGGTGCCCTATGGGTGCCCTGCAGCATGTATATTGGGTGGAGGTGGGTGGGTAGTAGGTGGAGGGACGCTTTTCTAAAAACACCCATAAAAAGAGATTAAGCAACTCACTCAAGGCCAGTAGTGGTAGAGGAAAAACTTGAAAGCAAGTTTTCTGAGGACTAGGCAATGTTACAGAGGGGAGCAACATGACCAAGTTAGTGTCCATTGGCACACTAGGGTGAGCCCCCAGCCCATGTAGCTGCTTCTCATCTTTTCCCTCCTTTCACTTGTTTTCTCACTGTTCAAGGCTGTTGCCAACAAGGGCCTCCCATTCAGCATGCCGTGGCTGCTGACTATCTTTTCAGCAGGTATCAAAGACAATTGTTCCAGGAGCTATTATGGTGAAGAAAAGTGTGATACATCATTTGAAAACAGCTTGAGACACTTCAATTACTCTCCAAGTTTGGAGGCTTTTGTCATTTCCCACAAAGGCAGCACCCGCACAAGAACCGTAAATCACTGAGAGAGTTAAAGAGGAAAGAGAGAGGCTCTGAAATTCATTCATCCACTCTTAGGTTGGCAGGTGGAGCAGAAAATCTGCCGATATCATATTCAGAGTCGCTAATAAGTTCGGAAGGCGTCCGGTGGATATTAATACAGAGCTATATCTTACCTTCTCCTCCCAGCGGCTTTTATCATTACCGACACTTTTGCTGATGCTGGACTATTTGTTTGGCAATGGATGCTCCTGGGGCGGGGATCAGGGGAGGTTGTGCTAATGCAGCCTGACACGCTTCATTTAGAAGATTAGAAGAGCTGGGGAGGAGGAGGAGAAAATTGGAAATGACCTCAGACTGGAGAAGCCTTCTGATGCTTCTCTTGGGTGCTGAAGGGGAGAGAAAGAAACTAAGACTCTTAGCAGAACTTGCAAAGATTGAACAAGTTTTCACTGAGAGGAAGTACAGAGTAGATTGGCAAGAAACACTGGTTGTATATACACTAGCAGCCTAGTTTTCATCTATCCATCATTGGGCACATTAATTATTAATTATTATTAATAATACTTATTATTTATTATTAATTATTATTATTATTATTATTACAGTTTCAGTGTTCAAAGTGCATTACAATCCTTATTGGATGGTCACAGTCAGATTTGCAGTAACCAATCAACATGCACTACAATTCATTGGTTTAGCTGATTAGCTACATTATTACTTTGTGCTGTGTACTGTGCTACTGCAGTGCCATTTCCCTATCCATTTCTGTATTACCAGCTACTCCTGTTTGCCCAGCTTTCCTTTCCTCTTTACCCCTGGCCCTTGGTTTCATGTTTAACTCAGTTTCCCCTTGGATAACTGGTTCAAATCTGCTGGATAAAGCTTTACTATTGTTCTAGAAGTAAACTAGAAATGACTGAACACAGAAAAACAGTAAATCAGTTAGATGGTAAAAATCAATATTTTGGTTAACCACTGTGGTAACCAATTGGTGAACAAACTAGCTATCCAACATTTCAGTTATTAACCAGGGTAACACAATTAACAATCCATTTCATTTTTAACCATTATCTAATTCACCCTCAACAATCCTGCAAGGTAGGTCCCATCTTGGGGAACTGACAATGAGAGATAGTGACTTGGTTAAGGATAACCAGTGGGTTCATGGCTAAAATTTGAACCCTAATCACCCAGTTCAACAATACATTATCCAACAGGCTACACTGGCTCTGCCTACTGCTACATATCTCACAATAATCGATGTATCCATATGTCCTCATAAATCTCTACCTATTGTCTGTATAGTAGTTTATATTCCTACTAGTTGTCTAATGTACACTCTGCTAATGTGAAAAGTTTTCAGAGTCTATAATTTTTGAAGTACACTTATAATTCAATTGTCTGTTTAAAGACATGAGGGCAGAGTTAAGGCTATTTTTGAGGGCTTGGGTTAAGACAATGACTAGAGAGTGAATGTCCCTAACCAGCGTGAGCTGGGAATTTCCTTGCATATGCACCTTTATGTAAGTAATTAAAACCTTCATTTCCAGCTGTTCAGTGCTGGTGGGGAATGATTTAACACATGTAATTTTTAAGCTTGCTGAGGGGGGAGCAGTCTATTGTTTTTGGCAGCAGGAACATAAAAGAAAGCTGAATAACCCCTAAATGGCTGAAGATAGTGAGGAATAAGAATAGCAGAGAGGAGGTAACCAATTAGTTGTGAACATCAGAAGTAAGAAGTCTGCTAGGGAGTCAGTTGGGCCATTAGATGACAAGGGAGAAAAAGGGGTACTCAGGGAGGATAAGGACATTGCAGAGAAGCTGAAGGAGTTCTTTGCATCAGTCTTCACTGCGGATGATTTTGGGGAGGTACCCACGCTGGATCCTTGCTTTGTGGGTGAGGAATTGGAAGAGCTGTTACAAATCAATGTGACGTTGCAGGATGTTGTAGGGCAAATTGACAAAGTGAATACTAACAAGTCATCAGGGCCAGATGGCATTCATCCCAGAGTTCTGAAGGAACTCAAATATGAAATGGCAGACCTACTGTTAGTAATTTGTAACCTGTCACTAAAATCTGCCACTGTACCCAAGGACTGGAAGGTGGCAAATGTAACCCCAATATTTAAAAAGCAGAGGCGATCCTGGAAACTACAGACCAGCTTGACGTCTGTGTCAGGCAAAATGGTGGAAATCATCATTAAGGACAGAATTACAGGGCATGTTGACAAACATGGCTTAATGGGGAAGAGTCAACATGGATTTAGTAAAGGTAAGTCATGCCTCACTAACCTGTTGGAATTCTTTGAGGGTGTAAATAAGCATGTGTACAAGGGAGACTCAGTAGATATAGTGTACCTGGATTTCCAAAAAGCATTTGATAAGGTCCCTCATGAGAGACTCTTGATGAAATTAAAAAGGCATGGGATAGGAAATAGTGTCTTACTATGGATCAGAAACTTGTTGAAAGATAGAAAGGAAAGGGTTGGACTAAATGGTCAGTTTTCACAATGGAGAGACGTAAAAAGTGGTGTGCCTCACGGATCTGTACTGGGACTGGTGCTGTTTAATGTATTCATTAATGATTTGGAAAAGGGTGTTAAGAGTGAGGTGATAAAATTTGAAGATGACACCAAATTATTCAAGGTAGTTAAAACACGAGAAGACTGTGAGGAACTGCAACTGGATCTTATGACACTGGGTGCCTGGGCATCTAAATGGCAAATGAGATTTAATGTGAACAAATGCAAACTGATGCACATCAGAAATAGGCCGCCCCTCCTGCTACTGCAGCTCGGGGTGTCTCACAACATATTAAAAGCATAAATATAAACAACAACATTAAAAGAAAAAGAAAAAAAATGCAAGGAACAGTAAAAATACAATAAGTTACCCCCACGGTAGAGATAAAACCCCTTCCTCCCCGCCTTTCCAAACCCCCACTAATCACTGATCTCCCTCACCAAAAGCCCAGCAGAACAGCCAGGTCTTACATTGTCTATGAAAAGAGGGAAGGTCAAGGGCCAAGCAGACCTCCGTCTGGAGGAAGTTCCAGAGCCTTGGCGCTGCCACCGAGAACGCCGTCCTCATTGTCCCCACCCGAGATACTCAGGGGAACCCCGAGGAGGGTGCTTCCAGCCAACCACAGGGCAGATCCAGGACCTGGTGGGTGAGGTGATCCCATAGATAGGTGGGGCCCAGGCCATATAGGGTTTTATAGGTCTAACCCAACACCGTGAATTGGGCCTGGAAGACTATAGGCAACCAGTGCAGAGACCGGAGCACTGGTGTAATGTTCTCTCGGTGACCTATCCCCGTAAGGAGGCAGGCCGTCGCATTCTGCACCAACTTCAGTCTCCGGACTGTCACCAAGGGTAGCCCTGCGTAAAGCGGTTACAATAGTTCCGTTCTTACTTCGCAGATAGATCTCAGTGGGTGGTGCTAGTGGACTGTTTATTGTCCCCTGGGGGCCTCTCATGTGGGGTCCCACAGGGTTCTATTCTTTCCCTGCTCTTATTCAATGAGTATATGCAGACACTCAGGGAGGTTGTTCACAGCTGGGGGTTCATTGTCATCAATATGCTGATGACAACCAGCTGTAGCTTTCTTTTTCAAGTGACCCAGATCCTGCAGTCTCGTTGCTGTCCAGGTGTTTGGCTGCTGTGGGGGACTGGATGAGGTCGAGCCATTTGAAATTCAATCACAAAACAAAGGTGATGCTAGTGAGCAGGATCAGTGATCGGGAGGGGGGTTGATTATTGGAGGGGTCCCCCCTCCGTTGGTCTCCTGTGTAATGAGTCTGGAGTGCTGCTGGATTTACAGCTGTGCCTGGATCAGCAAGTGTTGGCTGTGGCCAGGAGTGCCTTTCCCCAATTACATCTGGTGAAGAGACTCTGCCCATAAGTTTTGGATTCTGATCTCACCACTGCCAGTGCCATCCATGCATTCGTCACCTTGAGGCTGGACTACTGTAATGCACTCTACGTGAGGCTGCTCATGGTGACGGTTCAGAAGCTACAGGTGGTGCAAAATGCAGTGGCTTGTCTATTTACTGGGATGGGTCGCAGGGAGCATATTACACCACTGCTCCAGGCATTGCACTGGCTGCCAATTGTCTTCTTGGTCCGATTCAAGGGGCTGGTTTTGACCTATAAAGCCCTCCATGGCCTGCGTCCCACTTATTGAGGGGCCACTTCACTCCCTGGGCCACGGTGTGGCCCCTGAAGTCTTCTGGAGGTGCTCTCCGGAATGTCCTGCATTTTTGGTGGATTTGGACTGACAGGAGAGTGTTCTTGGCAGCCCCCCTCCCCCCCCCATTCGCTGTGGAATGCACTCCTGATGGAGCTTCTCCTCAGCCCGTATCTCCTTACTTTCCACCAAAGTTGTAAGACCTGGCTTTTCCACCAGGTGTTTAACCAGGGGGGGGCAGGGGGGTGGTTTGGCGGTTGGTTAAAATTTTATATAGGCCTGAATTTTGTGAAATGGGATGCGTTTTTTATTTTTATATATTTTATTACTTGTAGATTTTAATTTTATTTATTATTATTATTATTATTATTATTATTAACTTTTAGCTACGCCGAGTCACCATTGGTGAGAGGGGAGGGGTATACATGAATCTAATAAATAAATAAATAAATAAATAGCCAGTACCTAATTAATTAAATTAATTTTAAATACATAAATAAATATCCCTAGCACTGCTCATTAATAGTTGGAAAGCATCCTGAGCCCTTATTGTTACTACTCACACTAACAAAAACATTATCTCAGTACAAAGGAAATTATTTTTCTGACAGCTCTGGGTGATTTCAGACGTAACGGGGCCCATTGGCCCCATACCGAAATCACCCTAGTCATTCCCCGCCGGGGTCACCCCGTCACGCCGCAACAGACGTGCCTGGGGGATCCCGGCGGGGAATCTGGGAGGGGGCGGGGCCGCGCGGCGCAACGTGTGGCTGCATGGTCCCACCACCTCCATGCCCCCGCCGCCCGCCCTCCAGGGAGACGGGCAGGCGGCGGGGCCAATGAGGCCGCCGCGTCGGGCCGGATTCGCCACGGCCCAGGGTCCTGCCGGTGATCCCGGGCCGTGGCGCCCGACCAGACGTGACGCCGGGGTTCACCCCGGCATGGGATTGCATTCAACCCGCGGCGGCCTCCTGTCCCCCCGCTTCGGCTGCTCACGTGTCGAATGCAATCCCCAGCCGTGGTAACATCTGGGGGGAAACATCCGTTTCCCCCAGCAGACGTGACGCTATCACAGCCACCATGCGGAATTGAGCGTGGTTCACTGTGATATCGTCACGTCTGAAATCACCCTCTGGCTCCTGCTCCTCACAATTTAATCTCTCCCTTGTCTTCCCCTTGTTTGGCTTACCAAGAGGATGCAACCTTCAGGAAAAGGAGTGCAATGAAACCAGAAACATGCCACACAAGTGATGCTGTAGCTGGACCACAGCTTAGGACATTCACCAGGGCTTTGGAGGGGGACACCATTCTGCCCCAGCCTTGTTGTATGGCCATTGTGACAGGCGGCCAGCTGCTTCAGGGTAGAATTGGAAAGGCAAAACTTGCACTTCAGTGTCAACCTGCCAGTGGTTTCTTGGGGAATTACTGGCCTGAGCACAACTGGCCTGAGCCTGTGCTTTGATTCCCCTGTACTTGATTTTGGGGTTCAAATGATCACACTTTTCTTTCCAACATTGTGATTTCTAAGACCCCAGTACCTGGGGCTTTAATGAAAATAACAAGTAACATGAGATCTGCAATAAAATTAAAAATATTGTGGGTGTGATTCTGACTCCACTGAAGTCAATTGGAGTTTTGCCATTTATTTCAGTGAAGTCAGAATTGCACCATGTGATTTAAAAGAGTTACCATGATGATGATGATGACGATGATGATGATCCTCTACCACTCAGGATCTTGGGGTGAACACAGACACAAATACAGGCCTAACTTAGACCAAAACATTGGTGAATTTAAGATCTTGACACCTTCCTCAGTACTTTGGAGGCACCAGTCAGCCTTGCTTTCTGCAGGAATTGTAATCTTATAACAGAGCCAATTTCTAGCTTTAGTGATATCCCCACCAAGAGATCCCAATTAGAGCTAATTTCAATTAGAGCTGATTCCATAATTTTCGGTGAAAACAGACATGACGCTAACCACCCTTTAACCACCCTTGGTGGTTATTTATGCATGTTGGAGGGCTACATAGGGCACAAATACAGCCCTGCAACATGCATAAATAACCACCAAGGGTGGTTAAAGGGAGGTTAGCGTCATGTCTGTTTTCACCCAATGTTTAATAACCAAAATTCCCAATATCTGTTTGGTTAATGGAGTGGTAACTGCATATTGCAATGGTTAACCAGTTAACTAAAATACCAATTAATACTGCTTTATCGTTAATGTATAACTAATTTCCCATGTAACCAATTTACTGTTTTTCTGTGTTCTGTTATTTCCAATTTACTTCCAGTTCCAGACCAACAGAAAAACTGCATCCAGTAGATTTGAATCAGGTAACCACTATCCAATGGGAAGTGGAGTTAAACTGGAAACCAGGGTCCTGAGGATAAACAGGAGAGGAATTATGGGCCCGAGGAACTCATGAATGCCAGGCTAAGAGCTGGAGGAATGGAAAGTTACTGGGCATCATCGTTTTGAGCAAGTAGCAATGAGCAGCCAGCCAAGATAAACTAATTGTCTCGGGCCTAAGAATGTGTAGGCAGATGAATGTGGAATAGATAAGAGGGCTCCATGCAAAATCTTGGAGAAGGAACAAGCCGGCTCCATTCTAGGCCCACTTTGTCTGGGTAGCCTTCAAGGGCAGCAGTCTCCCTGTGATGATCCAGGCTGGGGGTGTACATCCCAGAAGCCAGTTACGATCCTGAGGGATTTTTATAGACGAGCTATGACTACCACAAGGGCGCCCCTGAAGTTCCTGCCTCTCCCCCTCCCTAAATGCCTTAAAAACTTAGAGAGAGTGTACCCCCAATGGATGGCACTATGTGTACCAATGTTTGAAAAGATCTGATCAAGGTAACTGATTTTAGAATCAATTGAATGTTGTGGTTCTATGAAAAGCTCCATACACATTCCTGGCTACAACTTTTTTTATCTTTCATCCACTTTGCTTAAACCTGGGAATACTGTGTCCATCCACAAGTTTAACACTATGCCAAATTTCAGAATGATTGGATAAAGTGTCCTGATGCTATAAGCTTTGAAAATGCATTCCTTGCTGTAACATTTTTATATTCCATCCTGTTTACAAGAAATTTGACAGAAATGTATCCCATACCTTCCCTGTCATTTCTACCAAACTACATGACAATTTGATAAAGTGACCCAATAAAGTGAAGTTGTCCCTGTCACAGGTTGGAGGTCCGCACCCCCACTTTACCGGGTTTGAGTGACTCAGTTTCCCTTGTGCACAGCCCACTTGAATTAGTTTCTCTCTCTGGCTAATTCAAGTCTGCCACAGGGACAAATCCTTTGTCACTCAAGGGCCGGATCCTTCCCGTTTACAGAAACTTTACTCTCTGGGTTCGCAAGAGCTTGAGGGCTCTTGTTGCTCACTTGTGTTCCAATGTTAGACACAGACCCTTCTTCATAAAGATAAGAAGTAAGTTTATTGATTACATAAGCAAGATAGTTGNCCCCGCTTCGGCTGCTCACGTGTCGAATGCAATCCCCAGCCGTGGTAACATCTGGGGGGAAACATCCGTTTCCCCCAGCAGACGTGACGCTATCACAGCCACCATGCGGAATTGAGCGTGGTTCACTGTGATATCGTCACGTCTGAAATCACCCTCTGGCTCCTGCTCCTCACAATTTAATCTCTCCCTTGTCTTCCCCTTGTTTGGCTTACCAAGAGGATGCAACCTTCAGGAAAAGGAGTGCAATGAAACCAGAAACATGCCACACAAGTGATGCTGTAGCTGGACCACAGCTTAGGACATTCACCAGGGCTTTGGAGGGGGACACCATTCTGCCCCAGCCTTGTTGTATGGCCATTGTGACAGGCGGCCAGCTGCTTCAGGGTAGAATTGGAAAGGCAAAACTTGCACTTCAGTGTCAACCTGCCAGTGGTTTCTTGGGGAATTACTGGCCTGAGCACAACTGGCCTGAGCCTGTGCTTTGATTCCCCTGTACTTGATTTTGGGGTTCAAATGATCACACTTTTCTTTCCAACATTGTGATTTCTAAGACCCCAGTACCTGGGGCTTTAATGAAAATAACAAGTAACATGAGATCTGCAATAAAATTAAAAATATTGTGGGTGTGATTCTGACTCCACTGAAGTCAATTGGAGTTTTGCCATTTATTTCAGTGAAGTCAGAATTGCACCATGTGATTTAAAAGAGTTACCATGATGATGATGATGACGATGATGATGATCCTCTACCACTCAGGATCTTGGGGTGAACACAGACACAAATACAGGCCTAACTTAGACCAAAACATTGGTGAATTTAAGATCTTGACACCTTCCTCAGTACTTTGGAGGAACCAGTCAGCCTTGCTTTCTGCAGGAATTGTAATCTTATAACAGAGCCAATTTCTAGCTTTAGTGATATCCCCACCAAGAGATCCCAATTAGAGCTAATTTCAATTAGAGCTGATTCCATAATTTTCGGTGAAAACAGACATGACGCTAACCACCCTTTAACCACCCTTGGTGGTTATTTATGCATGTTGGAGGGCTCCATAGGGCACAAATACAGCCCTGCAACATGCATAAATAACCACCAAGGGTGGTTAAAGGGANGCTAACCACCCTTTAACCACCCTTGGTGGTTATTTATGCATGTTGGAGGGCTACATAGGGCACAAATACAGCCCTGCAACATGCATAAATAACCACCAAGGGTGGTTAAAGGGAGGTTAGCGTCATGTCTGTTTTCACCCAATGTTTAATAACCAAAATTCCCAATATCTGTTTGGTTAATGGAGTGGTAACTGCATATTGCAATGGTTAACCAGTTAACTAAAATACCAATTAATACTGCTTTATCGTTAATGTATAACTAATTTCCCATGTAACCAATTTACTGTTTTTCTGTGTTCTGTTATTTCCAATTTACTTCCAGTTTCAGACCAACAGAAAAACTGCATCCAGTAGATTTGAATCAGGTAACCACTATCCAATGGGAAGTGGAGTTAAACTGGAAACCAGGGTCCTGAGGATAAACAGGAGAGGAATTATGGGCCCGAGGAACTCATGAATGCCAGGCTAAGAGCTGGAGGAATGGAAAGTTACTGGGCATCATCGTTTTGAGCAAGTAGCAATGAGCAGCCAGCCAAGATAAACTAATTGTCTCGGGCCTAAGAATGTGTAGGCAGATGAATGTGGAATAGATAAGAGGGCTCCATTCAAAATCTTGGAGAAGGAACAAGCCGGCTCCATTCTAGGCCCACTTTGTCTGGGTAGCCTTCAAGGGCAGCAGTCTCCCTGTGATGATCCAGGCTGGGGGTGTACATCCCAGAAGCCAGTTACGATCCTGAGGGATTTTTATAGACGAGCTATGACTACCACAAGGGCGCCCCTGAAGTTCCTGCCTCTCCCCCTCCCTAAATGCCTTAAAAACTTAGAGAGAGTGTACCCCCAATGGATGGCACTATGTGTACCAATGTTTGAAAAGATCTGATCAAGGTAACTGATTTTAGAATCAATTGAATGTTGTGGTTCTATGAAAAGCTCCATACACATTCCTGGCTACAACTTTTTTTATCTTTCATCCACTTTGCTTAAACCTGGGAATACTGTGTCCATCCACAAGTTTAACACTATGCCAAATTTCAGAATGATTGGATAAAGTGTCCTGATGCTATAAGCTTTGAAAATGCATTCCTTGCTGTAACATTTTTATATTCCATCCTGTTTACAAGAAATTTGACAGAAATGTATCCCATACCTTCCCTGTCATTTCTACCAAACTACATGACAATTTGATAAAGTGACCCAATAAAGTGAAGTTGTCCCTGTCACAGGTTGGAGGTCCGCACCCCCACTTTACCGGGTTTGAGTGACTCAGTTTCCCTTGTGCACAGCCCACTTGAATTAGTTTCTCTCTCTGGCTAATTCAAGTCTGCCACAGGGACAAATCCTTTGTCACTCAAGCGCCGGATCCTTCCCGTTTACAGAAACTTTACTCTCTGGGTTCGCAAGAGCTTGAGGGCTCTTGTTGCTCACTTGTGTTCCAATGTTAGACACAGACCCTTCTTCATAAAGATAAGAAGTAAGTTTATTGATTACATAAGCAAGATAGTTGATACAGAGTGGTTACTAGAAATCAAAGGTAAATATAACGCATTCCTGATCTATACTG
>QEPC01009441.1:1046037-1056342 GCA_003113815.1 Sphenodon punctatus | reverse complement strand
CTGAGCCCCCTTCCTGCTCCCCCAGCCCCCTCCCCCCAGTGGCCCCCTCCTATTCACCCAGCCCCCTCCCCCCCAGATCCCCCTCCTACTCCCAACCCCTCCTCCTTCTCCCCCAGCCCCGCCACCTCATCCAGCTCCTCTTTGCTCCTGCTCCCTCAGCCTACAGGGAGGTTACATCCCTGGACGCTGTCCCCACCCCCCCGAGCACTTATCTCTCACACAGCAACAAGTGCTTTTTAAATAAGCGCTCTGGCAGGAAGCAGCCAAAGATCCCCCGGAGGCTTTTTGCCTCTGTGGGATCCCTGGCCGCTTCCCTCCCAGATGGTTTCTCTCTCACACAGCAGTAAGCACTTTTTAAATGCCAGGGACATCTTGAGACCTCATCTAACAGAAAATATTGAACCAAAGCACATACTTAGCATACTCAATATCTGTCCTATGCAGTCATCTGTGTCTATAAGTGTATGCTCACAGAGGAAACCCCGTCAACATCAGGGTTGCAAGCCAGAGGAATTTGCCCCGGGGAGCTCCATTGAAGTCAATGGAATTCTCAATACAGAATGCTAGCTCCACCTTAACTAATGGAGCCGCTAATGTGGCTCCATAATTAAGTTATTTAAGTTTGATGGCACAAGTTATGAATAAACCACCTACCTATCTACCTACCATTATTATTATTAAGCATTTATATAGCACCAGCAATGTACCTGGCACTTTACAGTTGTAAGAAAGAGACACGGTCCCTGCCCCAACAGACTTACAATCTAAGAGAGACAAGGTCGGGAGGGAGACAAAGGATGGGGGAAACAGAGGAAGAGACAAAGATACATACATGAACTCATGAGGTCTCAGGTGCACATGCTTGGCTTAGTTACAAAGGTGTAGTTACTCATTTATTGTTACACGAGATACCATGATTTAGGATAAGTAAGCAAGGGGGTGAGAGGAACGAGGAGCCAGGGAAAGCTTGATGGAAGAGATTTCAATTGGCTTGATGGATTTTGAGGAGGAATTTGAAGATTTGGAGGGAGGAAGCCAACCATATGTGTTCAGGGAGGGAGTTCCAGGCATGGGGGGCTGCCAGGGAAAAGGGGCAGAAACATTTTGAGGAGCGGGGTAGCTGTGAGCAGGCAAAGGTGGTGGAAGAGGAGGAGTGGAGCTCCAGGACAGAAGTGTAGCAGGAAATAAGTGCTGAGAGATAGGGGGGAGCAAGGCAATGAAGAGCCTTGTAGGTAAAAACCAGGAGTTTGTGCAGATTGTGCAGGAAAAGGGAGCCAGTCAGAGGAGAGGAGGGGCTGTATGTGGTCAAATCGGTGGGCAAGGTGGATGACCTTGGCCGCAGAGTTATGAATAGAACTGAGAGGAGCAAGGTGAGAGCAAGGAAGGCTGGTGAGAAAGAGGTTGCAGTAGTTGAGGCGGGAGATGACCACCACATAGACAAGGGTTTTAGCAGAGAAGACAGTGAGGAAAGGATGGATCTTAGCAATGTTGTGCAGAGAGAAGTGACAGATTTGACAACAGAATCAATCTGAGGTTTAAAGAACAGGGAGGAGTCAAAGATGAACCCTAAGCTACGTGCCTGAGGGACAGGCTGGTTATTGACCCCATCAAAAAAGACAGAGAAGGAAGAGAGAGAGGAAGACAGAGAAGGAAGAGAGAGAGGAAGGATTAGGTGGGAAGATGGGGAGTTCGGTTTTAGCCATGTTAAGTTTGAGTTGATGATGAGACATCCAGGTAGAAATATCAGAGTGGCAGTTAGTGAGGTGAGACTGGATAGAGGGAGGGTGTGTGTTAGGGATGGGCGAACAGAACAGAGTTTGGAAATTGGTTCGGTTCGGTTTGGTTTGAAATTTGAGTTCAGAAATTTGGTTCGGTTCGGTTTGAAATTCGATTTCGGTTCAGAAGTTCAGTTCGGTCAACCGAACAGACCAAGTTCAGTCAAATTCAAAACTTAAAAACCAAGTTCGGCCATTCAAAACCAGGGTTTTTGGTGTGTGTTGCCACTAGGGATGGGCAAACAGAAAGGAGTTTGGAAATTTGGTTTGGTTCGAAATTTGAGTTCGGTTCGGAAGTTCGGTTCGGTTGGCCGAACAGACCGAGTTCTGTCCGAACTCCGAACTTCTGAACCGCGTTCGCCGATCCCTAGTGTGTGCGTGTAGTGATAGAGTTGGGTATCATCAGCATACAAATGGTACTGGAATCCATGAGATTCAATGAGTTTGCCTAGGGACAGAATGTATAAAGAGAAGAGAAGAGAAGAGAAGAGGGCTAAGGATGGAGCCTTGGGGAACTCCAACTGAGAAAGGAAGAGAAGTAGAGGAGGCACCAGCAAGAGACATATTGAAGGATCAGTCGGTAGGAGAGAACCAGTTGAGGACTGAGCCACGGAAACCAAGGGAACGGAAACCAAGGGAATGGAACCCAAGGGAGAGGAGGGTTTAAGATCTGGGTGAGTGATTTAGGGTGTTTTTACACACACATTTCTCCTGGATGTTGTTTGCTGTTACATCCTGAACTTTCTGTGTGTCTAAATCACTCACCCAGATCGATTCTTAAACATTCGGATCTTTGAACTTCTGCATAGAACTTCTCTCAGAACTTTTGTGTGTAAAAAGTTCTCCTGGTAAACTGCTTTACTCCAGGCAGCTGTGGTCACTTGGTTTCCATGGAAGCCTGTCACATCTACAGCTGTGGCTACTTTAGGGTGCCTTAGGGCAGCGTTTGTGTGAAGAATGCATCCAGGAACTGCCTCAGTGCAGTGTGTGTGTGAAAAATGCATCTAGAACTTACATGTGGACTTGTAAAGCCAGAAGATTGAAAAATCTGGAATTTTAATGTGTGTGTAAAAATGCCAACTGACACACAGAAAGTTCAGGATGTAACAGCAAACATCCAGGAGAAATGTGTGTGTAAAAACACCCCTTCTCTTCCTCTACCAGACTTTCGTCCTTAAGACAGGCAGTACTTACAATAGGAATTTCCTGAAACATATTAGGCCCTCCTCTACCTCCAGCCTCCTCCAGTCTAGTGGGACTTCCTGCCCACTGCACCCTGATTAGCTCCTAGTCAGATAAAAACCATCTGACAGGAAAAGGGAGCCAGTCAGAGTGATACGTAGGCCTAGTTTCAGTGCATTCATGGTCCTGCCTGATCTCTATCCTTACTCTCTGTACCAGGCTCCCTCTTATGCATCCTGACTTCTGCCCTTGTTCTCCTCCTGCTCTCTGCTTTTGCCCTATGTCTGATCCAGACTCCCTGCTCTTGTCTCAGTCCTGACATTGCCCTCACAAACTCATTCCCTGAGTGGTCAGATGCTGTCTAGGGCAGAAGCTAATCCTGTCAGACTTTTGCTGGATCAGCACCCTGCCACACACTCCTAGAACAGTCCCCTAATGTGAAAGGTTCTGTACAAAAAGGCTAGTGGTGCAGTGCAGCCTACACTCTCACTGGATGCCCATGGTGTAGAACTGAAATGAATATTCACCGTGAATATCCTATCCAATCATTTTGTCTGCTTTAAACTGGGTCTGACAAAGCAGATATGAAGCACTATTCATTTCTTCTTCATTCTTCTTATCCCCGGTGAGAGCTGGGGGCTTGCTCCCTGTGGGAAGGAGGGATTATGCCCCCCTGTGAGAGGGGAAGGGGGTAGAGATCTCCCCCACCAACCTGGCAACTTGGCGCCGGAGGAGGGGTGTCCAGGGACAGGGTTGTCCGTGTGTGTGTGTGTGCAGCCACTGGGATCGTAATGGGCCGTGGGAGATATGGTCACTTTTGGAGGCCGGTACACTCTTTGAGGAGGGAGAAGTGTTTAGTATCTGTCCCCCTCACTGCTCCCAGAGCAGAAGGTAAGGTGGTGAGGTTTGGAGGACCCATGGCCTAAGTATGATGCTGCTCTGACCTTGTTCCAGCTGGGTACTCTATGCATCATCAACCAAGGCTAGAGGGCTGGGGGACGGCAGTGTGGCTGTTATTTTTAAGGAGTCATGATCCGTTAGGAGGTACCTGGTGAAAACTCCACCAGGTATTGAATGCCTCCACCTTGTGATTGATTGACTGACTGATTTGACCAGAGACAGATTACGGCTTCTGCTGGTGGTATACTAGGAACCTTCCTGTATGTCAGTCTCCCTGCATGATCTAGCAGAGCTGGTGTCAGAGGTGGTTTTGCTGTCCCCGAGGGTGGTAATCTTGGGGGATTTCAACATGCATGCCGACTCTGGGCTTCAGGGTGCAGAGCATGAGTTCATAGCCACCATGGCAACTATGGGCTTGTCTCAGATAGTGGTCATCCCAACACATGTGAGGAGACACATGCTGGATTTGGTGTTTTGCACTGGACTTGAGGTGGGGGATCCGTTGGTGGGGGATGTTTCTTTGGTCCCTTTGTCGTGAACGGATCACTACCTCCTTGAGGCCTGTCTCCTGGCACATGTCAGCCTCCAGAGAGGTGCGGGACCCATTTGGTTGGTCCATCCCTGGGACTTATGGAACCTGAGAGGTTCTTGAATGCTCTGTGCGAGGTACCCTCAGACCTCAACAGTCAATCACTCAATGACCTTGTAGCCTTCTGGAACACCTTGCTGGCCATCGACTGGTTGGCTCCTAGGTGTCCACTCCTGGAGTATCGGCAACACAGGTCCCTGTGGTTCACAGAGGATCTGCATCAGCTGAAGCAGGAAGGGCAGCGGTTAGAGTGACGGTAGCGCCAGACCCATACTGAAGACGACAGATTGTGGCATAAAGCTAGTTTGAAAGCCTATGTGATGGCTGTGCAGGCAGCAAAGAAGGGTTTCCTTTGCTGCCATGATAGCGTCCGTGAAGTGTTTTCCAGCTGAGCTTTTCTGGGTGGTGAAGGGGCTTGTCAGTCCAACCTGTCTCCATCTGGAGCTGGAGTCTTCCAGCACTCACTGTGACAAGTTTGCTGACTATTTCATGGGCAAAATCACTCGCGTACACCTCTGCTTTGACACCGCACTTGATACAGTAGGGGAACCAGAGATAATGAAAGCCCTGCCTTGTCCTGTTTTATGGGATCAGTTTCAGTCTGTCTCATCTGCTGATGCTGAGGATGTTCTGGGGTTTGTCAGGGTCATGGGCTGTGAACTAAATTTGTGCCCGGCTAGGGTAGTCAATACCTCCCTTTGGGAGGACAGAGTCCCAGGATCTCTTAAGGAGGCCTTAGTGCACCATTGCTCAAGAAATCATCTCTTGATGTTGACTCCCTGGCCAGCTATCAGCTGGTCTCTAACCTTCCCTTTTTAGGAAAGGTTATTGAATGGGTGGTGGCTCGGCAGCTCCAGGAACATCTGCATCAGATCAGTTTTCTAGATCCCTCTCAGCCTGCCTTTTGTCCAGGTTATGGCACTGAGACTGCACTTGTGGCCTTGGCTGATGACCTCCATCATGAGTTAGACCGAGGTTGTTCAACCCTCTTGGTCCTATTAGATCTGTTGGCTGCATTTCATACGATTGACCATGAGATATTTATTTATTTATTTATTTATTTTATTTAATATATTTATACCCCGCCCCTCCTGCAAGCAGCTCGGAGGGATACTGGTAACATGCTTGCAGGACTGTGCTGCGGTGGACGGAATCATTCTTGAATGGTTCCGTTGTTTTCTGGCTGGAAGGACTGTGTGTGTGGTGCTGGGGGATTGTTCATCATCCCCCCAAGATCTCACGTGCAGTGTCCCTCAAGGATCTATTTTGTCCCCTCTCCTGTTCAATGTGTATATGCAGTCTTTGGGTGAGGTCGTGAGGGGGTTTGGGGTTTGATGTCATCAATATGTTGACACCCAACTGTACCTCTCATTTTCAGCTGACCCAGGCCCAGGAGTCTTGTTGCCTACCCGATGTTTGGCAGCTGTGTGGGATTGAATCAAGATGAGCCATCTGAAGCTGAATCCTGGCAAGATGGAGGTGATATTGGTGGGGAAGGCTGAGGACCATTATCCACACATCTCTGTCATTTATGGGGTTCGTCCCTCCCTCATTCCTCAGGTTCATAGTTTGGGGGTGCTTCTCAATTCGCATGAATGTCCAGGTGACAGATGTGACAAGGTGTGCCTCCTGCCAGTTATATCTAGTAGGAAAGCTTCGGCCATATATTTCCAACTTCGACCTGGCCACCATCGCCCATGCCTTCATCACCTCAAGACTGGACTATTGTAATGCGCTTTATGTTGGACTACCCTTGGTGATGGTTCAGAGACTGCAGCTGGTGGGTAACCTGCCTCCTTATGGGGGTGGGGCACCGTTAGTATACAACACCTGTGCTTCCATTGTTGCACTGGCTGCCTATAGTCTACGTGGTCCAATTCATGTTGGTGGTTCTTACCTATAAAGCCCTAAACAGTCTGGGCTCCACCTATTTGCAGGACTGCCTCACCCCCATATTCTGGATTTAACCCTGTGGTTGGCTGGGGGCGCCCTTCTTGAAGTCCCTTGTGTACAACGGGGGGCGACATTGGGAAGGGCGTTCTCGGTCATAGTATCACGGCTGTGGAACTCCCTCCCCGTAGGGTCTGTTTGTCCCCAGATCTTCCTTCCTTCAGGCACCATTAAAAGACCTATCTTTTTCACCAGGGTTTTGATGGGGGAGATGGGTAATGGAAGGGGGCTGGGGATGAGATTCTACTTTTATACTCTGTGGCCTTTTTAATACTATTTTATATTTTTTGTTATTTATATTTATAAATGATCATGTTGATTGTTTTACTGTACACCACCCCAAACTGGCAGAGGCAGGAGGGGGCAGTATAGAAATTTTAGTACATTTAAAAAAAAAAAAAATTATTCCATTTTGGATATTTGTTTGATTTGGCGGAATTGGTTTGTCCAGTTATTTTGGTTCAGCTATTTGGTCAAATAATTGAATATCCCTCCCAAAACTGGAGTATCCAAAATAAACTATCTGAAGAATTGAATAAATGTATTTTGTTTGGGGCATGGATACTTATTCAAATATCCAGATGAGTGTCAAAACTGGATAATGGCCTTGATTCACAAACCAATTACATCAGAGAAGCCCTGGGCTTCAATGGGACTTCTCCCAAGTAAGTGGTTTGTGAATTGCAGCCATTATACTCAAAATTAAAAAATCTACTGTTCATTTCACCAATTTTCACCTCTACTGTGGATGGCGCTTTGGAGCATGTGCCCAGATGTGATGAAGAGATGTTTGATTCTCCATTTCCTTGAAAGTCTAAACTTTATCCCTTCTACTCACTGCCTCAAACAACGCGCCAACCTGTTGGGAAAGGTGAGGATTTATTGTACTTTCAGTCTCCCTGTGTTAATTACTCTTTGTATTCACCACAATATCACCCAAGAAATATGGCATCAATTTCCGCCCCCCAGGTATCTCACTCTGTGATGGAGAAATGAGCTGTGCAGCAGCTGCTGATTTATGTGGAGGTGAATGAGGAATTGTTCTGAAATGAATTTGTTAGTATTAATTACATTCCATCCCTGCTGAGATTTTTAACAAGATTATTCCTTCCAAGTGGCGTTTGCCTCGCTTCTTTCCTTTTTTATTTTAAATTTCAAAGCACGTTATGTAAAGTTGTTGTTTTTTAAAAAAAATCAGTTAATGGGGAGGGAGTGAATTGAGTTTTCTCCCTCTGACAAGTTGTAGCAGAACAGAGCAAAACACAGCAGCTCCATGAAGGCTGAAATAAGAGCAAGTGTAGGACTGCCAGGGAAATCTTTATTCTCCTTGACTGAAATCTGATCTAGGAGCTCTCATTTTCCGGACTCATAAAAGTGACAGGATGTACAAACTTTACTGGCACAGCTCTGCCAGTGTATCGCAATCCTCTGCCAACATTCCTCTAAGTCATGGCAGGCCCAGGCCCAAGGGTGGGCAGGAAAAGTCATTGCAGGGGAGAAAACATTTTCCTCTTTAAGGGATCAAATGGCTTAATTAGCCAAAGTAGGTGTGGGTAGGGCTGAAACGCAATCTCATTTTACTCTCGATTATTGTCAAGAATCAAGCTTCTTGATGAGAATCGAGAAAAGCCCCAATCTTGCAAAATTCTTGTTGAGATTTTTTTCCTCTAAATTTGCTCACTGGAGCCGGGTGTATCATGTCCCGTGCCAAGTCTCCCATCCACATCTCTCTCTCTCCTCTTCTCCGCTCTCTTCTCTTCTTCTCTGCAATGGGTAAAAAAACAAGAAAAAGAACTGCACGTGCACAAAATGGGCACAGGGCCATTCTGCGTATCCACAGACCTTTTCCAAAATGGCAAGAATCAAATAATTCTCATTTCAGCCCTAAGTGTGAGGTAAAAGATTTTGGCTGGGTAGGGCAGGAACCTGCGAGCCAACAGGGAACTCCAGCTATAACAAAGCTGCCAAGAGAAAAGAACTGGCAAGAGGGAGATTTTCATCACCCTCAACCTTGGACAATATGGGACATCATTTGAATAAAATGTGCACAGCTCGTTGCCTAAAGTGAGGCAGGCCTGAAATCAATTTTTAAAAGCAATCCTAAAAAATGGGGGGAAATCCTACATCCATATAATTACCTTTTTAATAACCTTGCTCTTTCCAGTCATTGTTTCAAGGTCCTGTCACAGCCCTCCTGCTTGCCCCTCACCCAAGTGAGTTGTACTGTGCACACAGAGCTCTCATTCTGTCAGTAAAGCATTTCCCTTCGGGTTCGGAAGTTTGGACTGAAGTCGGTCTGTTCAGACGACCAAACCCGAACCCAAATCCGAACCCGAACTTATCGAACCGAACTCAATTCCAAACATTGAAATGACCGAACAGTTCGGATCACGTTCGGGTGAGTTCGGGTGGCAAAAACGTGTCACTGGAAGGCAAAACGTGACAGGGAGGGAGAGTCAGCTGAGGAGAAGACTTCCAGGTACCAGGGGTGGAGAGGCTTGGAGTAGTAGCCAGCCTGCCCAATCACCATCCCTTTTCTCCTCAGACCACTAGCTTCGCAGTCTGTGATTGGCCACAAGCTACGCTAGGCTGCACAGAGCCAATGGGGCTTGCGGTGAGGCGGACGCGGCAAGGAACAAAACTGATTGCCTCCCCCCTTCCCAACACCTTCTGAGCTAGTCACTGTTCCTGAACAGTCGGCGTTTCAGAAGGCTCCCTCTCCCAGCAGTTTTGTTCTCAATTCATTGCAATCCTCCTCCTATTTCACTCATCCAACCCATCTACCTGCATATTATCATTTATTTAGCTTAGATTGGATAGATTTAGGTGTTATTTTTTGTTTTTATCCCTCCCTGTGTTCAATCTTCCTTCCTCCCTCCCACCTCCATTGAATCCTTTCCCTCTCCCTCTTATTCCATCCCTGATTATTCCCTTCCAATGTTTTAAATTTTGGATTTATTTAGAGTAGGATTATTAGATTGATTTTCATTTCAGTTTTGTACCCCTCCCTGTGTTCTTTGTGTTTCCCCCTGTGTAATATTGTATATATAGATAGATAGTTATTTGATAGATAGTTATTTGATAGATATACATAGTAGTTAGCTTAGTTATAGCAATAGATAGAGATACAGTGTGTTTGTAGGACAAGACCTTTGTAGTTAATTATTAGGATATATTCCATTTAGTTCAATAAGTTTTAGAATAGTTAATAGCAGTTAGATTTAGTGTAGATAAATAGATATAATATTAGATTAAAAATTTAAATAACAAAATTTAAAAATTTGTTTTTATAAAATATTTGTGCATTCTTTTGGTGGGAGAAATGGAGAAGGGAGGTAGGAGAGGGTAAGGCCAGTCTGCTGCCCGCAAGCCAGGCAATAGGGATGGGCGAACGCGGTTCGAAAGTTCGGAGTTTGGACTGAACTCGAATAGTTCAGTCAACTGAACTGAACTGAACGTTCGAACCGAACTCGAATTCGAACGTTCAGTTCGGATGCGTTCGGTGAGTTCGGAATTGAATTTCCATTGGTTTCAATGGAAAACACATTATTGGCTGTAACCTTTTTGTTTTTTATGCTATGTGGCTGAAAATTGGAATGCCTATACCTCCAATAGAATGCATTATGTGCACCAAATTTTAAAACAATTGGATAAAAGAATCTGATTTTAGAAGCAGTTGAATTATTGTATTTTGCAATATTCTACATATATATTCTTAGCTGTAACTTCTTTGCTTCATATCTAATGTAGATGAAATTTGTTCACTTTATACCCCGTCACATATTAACTATCTGCCAAATTTCAGAAGGATTGGAAAAAAGGTCTTGGTGGTATAAGCAATTAACATATAAATGTATGTCTGACTATAACATCTTTGTAGTCCAACCAGTGTACATGAAATTTGGCAGG